>JALPQI010001892.1:0-114708 GCA_025490895.1 Thaumatotibia leucotreta
ATTCTTTTTCATTTTGAGTAGTCACGTTATAATTGTCGTTTTTTTGTTATTATTTCTTATTCATATATGAAATAACTGCAATGTTTATGAATTTATAAATGTTATTTGCCAAACGTATCTACTCAGTAGTGGCGCCCACATAAAAAATTATGTACTGGTTTCATTGTTGTGTAGAATTGAATTCCTAAGGTTTTAAAATTGAATAATAGGTATGTACGTACATCAAGACATACTTAATTTGTACCTAAAAACTCTAGGTAAGTTTATTCTATTTTATCGAAATAATAATATTTTATAATACAATGACAGCGATCTCTGTACTGACTAACCGAATTAAGGAAAATTTAAATTATAAAATGGACAACTACTGAATTTACCCAATGACTATATATCTATCTTCTAAAATAAAATTGGGTATATAAATGCTTTTTACCGTAATTGAAAAAAATACAATATTGAATGCACATCTAGTAAAAATTTAATGATCATTTAAAGTTAATATACAAGTTTCCACAATAAATGTGCGTGTTAATACGATTTTAGACAGATGACTTAACTTCAAAGGAAGACGCTGATGAATACACGTATCTTATCTTAAAATTACATTATCCGCCACTTATCCAATCGATGACAACAAACAAAGTTGTTAAACTTCACTTTAAGTACATTTCAAGCTGTGTAAACATTACAACTTCATTATTGCCGAGTAACTTCAATTTTCCAAGAGTCTAATGTCAATATCGGTTTGAGAGTCAAGAAAGGAGTTAATAAACAGTTACAGGGAAAATAAACGAAGTAGTTGCGGCGATAGACAAGTCAATAAAAAGATTTTCAATCGGGAAAAGACCCCCATCAGTGACATAGGTCACTAGATAAGTTCTGCAACAAGTAGACAAATATAAAACAAAGCATAATAACTATATCTTTATCTGGCACCGACATTTGTCAAGCCTCAATCTGTTTTATTCGGGTAATTAAAGACAAGAAAGTAAATGTTTGACCGCCGAACATGGTTTTACGGCCAATGGACAGTTTTACAAAGTATGTGGTATTGCAAGATTTATCTAGTGACCTATGTATATGTTTGCTGCTTCTATAGAAAAAGTGGTTTCAGTTAATTCACATAAAATTTTAGTATAAAGTCTTCTGATTATTTTTGTATACCGGCACAACTCTCTTAGACTTAGGTATACTTTTTCCCTATATTTAAACATTATTTGTCATTTAGTCAATACTGCTGAGCAAGATCCACTACATTTTCCAAAATGTCTTAAAATACTTGTATGAAATGTTCTCTTTTTGTTTCTTACACATTTTTGGTAACCAAAAATGAACGTTTCACACAAACATTCTGGTAGATCTTGCTTAGCATCATTGACTCTACCAGCCTACCAATCAATATCGAAGATGTGATCCAAATGGACAGTGGCGGTCAGAATTGCATGGACGATTTATGAATGAATTCATTCATAAAACGTCCATGCAATTTTGAACCTGACTGTACAATTATTTTGAGAATTGCACTTCATCATTTCACATCACGAGCCTTAATTGAGCTCACCGTGGAACTAAGTCGATTTGTGTAAGATATCCCGGGTTATTCTCTGAAAGTTCGACTGCGTTTGGCTCTAATTGCCACGACCCTTTCATACATTTTGTATGAGACGCGGCAATTAGATCGCAGGCAAACTTTCAGATAATGACCCTTCCAAGATATATTTTTCATTTATTATAAATAAATCTCTACTTAAAATAACAAGGAAAGCCAGTTCAAGTATGTTCTTTTTTATTAACTTGTCTCCGATGCGGGCAATTCCTTGGTACTCGTACAAAATGGAGTAATAGAGTGCGCCCGGATGTTTGCTGAGGCGAGTACCTAGTTTTATCGACGATTGCTGTTCCCCTGTTGCGACGTGGTAACGTCGGACCTTTAATTTGTCTATTGGATTGTGTAGCTACTTGCTTTAAGTTGCGATGAACGAATGACGATTTGTACCTTGTAGATGGCAGGAGCGAAGCGGACCGCGTTTATGAAGCCTGAAATTCTTACACGTAAATTAGGGTTTTTTAATTCGGGCCATTTAAGAGACAACGCCATTTTTATACATATTTTCAGCTTGATTTGATGAATAACTTTTTTTATTAAATATTGATTTACATTAGCGCCCAAAGAGGGCACTGGATTTTATGTTGCCATTTCAAAATGGAGCCTGTTTGTAACACGTGACAGTACTCCCCGCCATACTCGCGCATCTAATGTCATTGGTCCGGCTAATCGATGAGCACGCCGTTACGGTCTCTAACAAAAACATGTTTTTTGCGGTTTTTTGAAAAATATTTCAAGGTGTGAGTCATGTGTTTTCTCATTTTCGATGCTTCCAATGCGGTCATTAATGCATGTTACTTATTAATTAGTTATCTGGCCGTAATACCCTTGCATTCAACTCCTCGTTTCTCAACATTTTGAGGGTAGATTTTGCTTCTATTTTGTAATTGACGAAAAAGGCAAAGCGGGCAGGGTAATGTGGGCACTGTCCGCTTTGCCCGGTGTATTTTTTACAATGTAAATTTAGTTGAAAACTGGTATATTTTTATACAACTAAGCCTCCCAGCATCCCAACGTCCCAGCAGGAACGTTGTTTTGAATGCCACGAACTTTAGAGGACCCACCTGTCAAGGACTGGATTAAATGTAATGACTGCGACTCGTGGGCTCATGTATCTTGGACATGAGATCCAGAAATCCTTTTATTGTAATATGTGTCAGGAAATTAAAATATATTTTAATATTAAAAAAGTAGCTAATAGATGGTTATGCCTGAATAATATTCATCGTCATCATCATATCAGCCCAAAGACGTCCACTACTGCACATAGGTCTCCCCCAAATATTGCTACAATGACCGGTCCTACGCCGCCCGCATCCAGCGGTCTCCTGCGACGTCGACTAGGTCATCAGTCCACCTTGTGGGGGGGCTTGCCCACGCGCGCCTTTCGGTACGTAGCCCCTACTAGAGATCCTGTCCACCCCAACAGCCATCGGTTGTACGTGGAATGTGCCCTGCCCACTATCACTTCAGTTTAGCGATTCAGAGAGCTATATTACTTTGGTTCTGCTGCAGATGACCTTATTTCTAATACGATCACGCAGTGAGACGCCTAGCATAGCCCTCTTCATTGCCCTTTGGTTGACTTCACTTTACCCCAGCCCATGCCCGTTTTGCCCTAAGCCGATGCCCACTTTAGCCCCCCCCCCCCCCTGGGGCAAAGCGGGCAATCGTAGATGTTTTTAAAATTGCGTATAATTCTTTTGTTTACCATTTTTGGATAAATTAAGCCATCCTCCATCGAAAAGTATTAAATATTGTACCTTTTGGAAAAAAAAAGAATAAGCTAGCTAGGTTAATTACCACTTTTTTTTTCAACTCTCCCTTAAGGTGCCCTCTTTGAGCCACCTTCCCCAACTATATAATAAATCTTACTAACCTACCCTATATTAAATATTGGCCTTTGTAGCATTGTACTGAGGGCTCTTTTCTACTGATACGCCGTATTAACACTTTCTACAGGCAAAACTCTTCGCGCCAATTTTTTATGAATTTGTCGCCTTTTTCTTCTCAGAAGTTGGTTGAGCAGATAAATATTTATAATACTTGTGTAAAATATCAAAGTTGCAAAATATATTTTTTTAGTGCAGATGGTTCCTTTTTTACGCGCTAGTGCGAGAACTATCTCATTTTACGTCAGGACCAAAACTTCGGAGCACCATCTGTACTATAAAACGTCGTACGAGACACGTGGAAAAAGGAAATTCGTAACTAGTGTCGATTTACTTAAAACACTTCCTTCGGTCTTGTTTTAAAACATCACCACCCGTTTCGAATTTCTTGTATTTCGCACTTGTCTCGTAATGTACTATTTCAACGTCATAAAAAATGGACAATAGAATAAAATTCTTAAACTGAAATCTGCATAAGAGCATACGGATGTAGTGAGGAATAAAAGTTGAGGAGATATTTTGCATGAGTTCTCAGGCGTATTTCCTGCTTTGCCTTATTTCCCGAGGGATACGTCAACTTATAGAGGACATAAGTTGTACCGATATCGGGACAGGTACGTACAATACAGGAATTTCATGTTTGGATATTCTGCAAGGTCCGACCGTATATTTTGTCTGTTTTGCCGCGATTACGTCTAAATATTTGACGATCCTGTATATATAGTCTGCGTTTCAGTTATTCTTTTTGATATATTATTTTAGTATAAAAATATACACGGTGTAACACGAGGAAACCGAATAAGTTTAAGAGCTCATTCCTGAGGTAATTATTATTAGGGTTACTAATAAAAATGCAGAGCGTGAATACGCAGATATAATAGGAAAACGTATTTAAGGAACTAATTTGGTGTTTACATGAGAGTTGCCATTGATCGACTGACATACAAAAAGTAAACAAACAGATTCATAGAACGGTTGTTCCACAAATATAAATTTGACAAGGTTCTATCTACGGCCAGTATAGTGGCTCTTAGGAAAAGGTGTAATATATCACATTAAACGTAATATCTTCATACACCCCCTTAATGTGCATATCCAAAATAAATAACAACACAGTAAAACATACAAAACAAAGTAGTATCAAAGAATAACAATTAGAAAATAAACAATTAGCTAACTATGCCTAAACCACGCATGCACGTGTAGTGCTTCTCTCTAGGCAAAGCCTTTGTTAATATATCGGCGAGCATTGATTCAGTCGGCAAGTACTTTAGCTCAATACTCTTATTATTCTTTAATACACTTCTTAAAAAATGGTACCTGATGTCGATGTGCTTACTCCGAGAATGGAACATTGGATCTCCGGCAAGGCAAATAGCCCCCTGATTATCTACATGTAAAGATAATGGTGCGAACTTACCTAACCCAATTTCAGTAAGCAGGCTGTTCAGGTATATGCCCTCCTTCATTGACGATGTTATGCTAATATACTCAGCTTGGCAGCTTGAAGTCGATACACATTTTTGCTTCTCTGACTTCCATGACACGCATCCACCTCCTAGCATAAAAACATAACCTGAGTAAGAGCGCCTATCTATCAAACATCCTCCCCAGTCCGCATCTGAGTATCCATGCCTGTCTTCGTGTACAGAAATCCATACGATTTCGTATGTTTTAAGTACCGTAATACACGCTTCGTGGCATTCCAACATTGTTCATTAGCACAATCCAAGAATTGACTTAATATAGCCACCGTATTCGTAATATCGGGTCTTGTTCCAATCGAGAGATACATTAACGAACCGATTATTTCGCGATATGGATACTGTTCACTTTCACTGCACTTCGCGATAGGTTTTTCCATCTTATATTTATACTCCATAGGTGTACATATGGGATTACATTTTTATCCATTTTAAACTTGATTAACAAATCCTCAATATATTTTTCTTGTGTCAATTTAATGCCTTTGTCACACCTGACAAACTCTATGCCTAACATTATATTTCGCAATGCCATAATCTTTCAATTCAAACTTAGTGGCCAGTTCTTTTTTGAAACTTTCTATGCATTCACCTCTTTGCGATGCGACTAGAATATCGTCAACATGACTAGTACAAAGAGTTTAGTTTGCGAATCTATATCCTTGAAATAAAGGCACGGCTCATTCAAAGAGACTTGCAACCCCATGCACTTGAGCTGCTTGTCCAGTCTGATGTTCCACTGTCGTCCAGCTTGTTTAAGCCCATACAGCGACCTCTTGAGTAGGCATACGTTGCCCCCGGACTTCAGGTCACACAACATCTTGCTGGCTCTTTCGTGTATAGCTGAACCTTGCTGCTCCGAACGCATGAGCTCTTGTAGGCATTCTTCTAAAAGATCTGGTACCTTCATATATATCTCTTCTTCTAGTAAACCATTTAAATATGCTGTATTAATGTCTAACTGATGAATTTCAAGATCGAGTTCCGTTGCGAGTGCAACTAACAATCTTACCGAGTCGAGTCTAGCAACCGGCGCAAATGTATTCTGGTAGTCAATACCGTACCGCTGGCTAAAACCTTTTGCTACTAACCTGGCTTTCTTCTTCTCAGTTTTGTCCACATTTAGCTTTGTCGTTAAAACATAACGGCAGCCTACGACATTTCGGCCCATAGGTTTGCTTACAATATCGAAAGTATCGTTTTTAATTAAACTTTTCACTTCCGAAAGTATCGCATCCTTCCATCCTTTTCTCTCATTACCCGATAAAGCCTGCTTTAAGGTAATTCCGGCTATTCCAGCGAAATCCTCACAGTCTTAGTACTCCTCAGCCGACTCGACGTTTTCTTCCACGGGTGCTTGTGGCTCTATGTCTTCCACTGGAATTTGTGACTCCACGTCTTCTACGGGAACTTGCGGTTCTACGTCAACCATATTGTACTTTTTCCGTGGGCGTCCGACATGACCTCGCTCCAGTCGTGGTCTTCCTGGACCTCTCTTCATTTCCCTCCCCCCATCAACATTAACCTCATCTTGATGATGATCATGTTGAAATGGTTCCTCGGCAATATCAGGATCGTTTGTCAATTGACGGGATTCCACGGGAACTCCTTCTTGCCTCTCTGGTATGGGTTCAGGATCTACAAGATCATTGTCATGTTCGGAAATCGCTTCGACTGGACTCTCAGTACTATGTACCGGATGAAATTCTATTTCGACCTTTGAAGGTTCTTTTTGACTACTTACCGATTCACCCTTATCAATTTCGAAGGGGTCAATCTTCATGTTCATGTTACTCTTCACTTCATTCTTTGTTTCGTGAAATTTCACATCTCTTGACATAATAACTTGACGTTGTTTTGGTATCCATACTCTATAACCTTTTCGATCTCGAGGATAGCCTACAAAGATTCCTTCCAGGCTTCGCGGAGCAAACTTATCTTTTCCGGTTGACTTGTCCAAGACATGTACCTTAGACCCAAACTTGTGTAAGTAGTCTAATTTCACAGGTCGTTCAAACCATTTCTCAAAAGGTATTTCACCTTCAAGACTGCTGGTTGGACAACGGTTTCTTATGTGGCACGCTGTTGCAACAGCATCTGCCCAGAAACCCGGAGAAAGTCCTGACGAAATGAGCAGGCATCTCGCCATTTCCGTTAAGGTTCTGTTCTTCCGTTCAGCAACTGAGTTTTGCTGAGGTACTCCTGGAATTGT
This sequence comes from Thaumatotibia leucotreta, assembly GCA_025490895.1. Classification (NCBI taxonomy): domain Eukaryota; kingdom Metazoa; phylum Arthropoda; class Insecta; order Lepidoptera; family Tortricidae; genus Thaumatotibia; species Thaumatotibia leucotreta. The sequence goes on from JALPQI010001892.1 coordinate 7,195, forward strand.
CAATCTTCTTGCTATTCCTTCTTCCTTCAAGAACTCGTCGAAGTTTCGATTACAGTACTCACCTCCGTTATCCGTATAAAGATACGTTATTTTTCTTCCAAATAGGTTCTCAACATGATTTTTATATACCTTGAAGGTGGTGAAGACTTCACTTTTCTTGCTGAGAAAATACACTTCACACCATCTCGTATGATCGTCGATAAATGTTACAAAGTATTTAGCTCCATTTATTGACGTATGTTGCATGGGTCCCACGACATCAGAATGAATTATTCTCAACTTCTCATCGCATGGCCCACTCGATCTCGAAAAAAGTAACCTACTCATTTTTCCTTCCGCACAAACATCACAATCGTACAACTCACTTACATCTGCCATCTTTAGGTTCATGCCGGACTTATTTAAAAGTCGCACAAGATCCTTAGCATTTAAATGTCCTAAAATTTCATGCATCAACCTTACGTCAACCTTTCGCTCAGAAATCGCTGACACTCTATCACATTGTTCCTTAACGTAATATAAATTACCTTTACGATTCGCGACAATTTTAACGTTACCATAGCTATCTTGGACACTAGCTATGTGTTTGTCAAACGTAACGCTAAAGCCCTGATCAGTAATTTTGGCTACTGAAATTAGGTTACATCGCAAATCTGGGACAAATAGAGTATTTGGCAGTTGGACAATAGTTTTAGAACCATTATTACATGTAGGTAATCTTACTGTACCTTTACCTTGTACTTCTGTGCTCGAATTCGTCGCTAAATTAAGCTTACCGGAGAAGGGTATTAATGTAGTATCAAATTTGCCTGCGTCATTGCACAAATGTGACGTACACCCACTGTCGAAGATCCAATCTCCATTCTCATTGCAAACAGCATTAACATCTGAAACACAATTAAATGTTACAAAATTGGAATCGACATCTGTAAAATCACTTATGTTTGACACATACTTTACGGCACTACTACTATTCTGTTCCTTTTTCTTTTGAGTACAATCCGAGGCTTTATGACCGTGTTGATGACATTTAAAACATTTGTATCTGAACTTCGAATCGATTTGCTCATCACATGCGCGTTGCCGTGACACCGTGCCACTCTTGGGTTTAGAAGATCTCTTTCCTTTTACCAGAAGTGCCCTATCTACACTTTCTTTTCTATTTCTGGAATGTTCTTCTTCTAAAATTTTAATCTTCAGAGCCTCTGGTTTCGGTAACGAATCTCGTGATTCTATGGCACATCTGAAGTTGTCAAAACTGGGCGGCAAGCTATACAAAAGCATAAATGAAGCCAAATCATCATGCATTTCAATGTCCATGTCAGCTAGTTGGCTTTTCACATCGAAAAATCGCATGACATGTTCTCTGATGTCACCATCTTCCTCCAATTTACGAAGCAGTAGCTCTTTTAATAATGTAGCCTTTTTCGCAGGTCCCTTCGATGCATGTACGTCTTGCAGTTTTATCCATACATCTCGCGATGTCTTACAACCTCTCAAATGACGTAATTCGCTCGGGGTTATCGATAAAATGAGATCCGACTTAGCTTTTGAGTCTCCGATGTCCCATTTTGCTGCCTCGGCTGGTTCTGCTGGTTTCTTGATAGTTCCGTTCACGTATCCCCAGGCATCATTTTTTATTAAAACTGCTTCCACTTGGATCCTCCACGTCTCATAATTGCTCTCGTTGAGCTGATCAATTTTCACAGTACTACTCATTTCTGCTGAAATTCTTTACCTTTTACGTTTTTACAAGAATCCTGCTTTGCATGGACGGCCCACAACCACTATTAGGGTTACTAATAAAAATGCAGAGCGTGATTACGCAGATATAATAGGAAAACGTATTTAAGTAACTAATTTGGTGTTTACATGAGAGTTGCCATTGATCGACTGACATACAAAAAGTAAACAAACAGATTCATAGAACGGTTGCTACACAAATATAAATTTGACAAGGTTCTATCTACGGCCAGTATAGTGGCTCTTAGGAAAAGGTGTAATATATCACATTAAACGTAATATCTTCATAATTATTTAGATGCAAACGGCATTATACGAATTGAGATTGAAATACTATGATGTTATTCGTGCACTTATGTAAATTTTTTTTTGCTTTGATGTAAATATATGTTAAAAATAAAAACAAATAAAGTTATTCAGTTTCATCGTGTAGTAATACTACTTGTATCAAATATTTCACGTTAAAGTAATTTTATTTCAAAACAGGCTGTGCCTTTAAACGGATTATAATTATTTTTATTCATATTTAACCCTTTACACCCACTTTGATACGACCGTGACAGTCAAAAAAGAGTTCATTATTAAATTAGTAAATCGTGACTTTTCGGTTGCAAAGGTTTAAATTACGCTTATACGACTCCATTTTTCTTTCACAGCGAGCTAACGTTTACAATAGTTTATAGCTTACAAACCTGGCTAACTACCATCGAAATAGCCACTCAAGCCAATGACAACGGCCCTCGTAATACACTTAAATGGAGCATGCAAATATGTGCCGATGCACCTTGATGGGTTCGGCCCAATGAGTGTGTTTAGGTCGTACACGCCAACCCCATTATATTACTGCCAACATACAAGGCAATTAGTAAAACTTAAGTGTGGTTTAAGCTTTGCTAGGCTACGTGGCGTCACGTGAATTATAGCGATTATTGAGTTCTATGTTACAGTTGGTGCATTCCATTAGAATGTCGGGTACGTGACGCCGCTCTTCGCGTACATGTAAGAAAGTTACGAATAAAATTTTTGATGTATCTTTATTTTATAACTGGATGTTTGTATTTATAGAGAGTTCTTGCACTTTCAATATATTTCTGTATCTATATGTATCTATTATCTATTAATACATTTGTCACCACCCCAACTCTTCCTGCGGGTGTCGTAAGAGTCGACTAAGGGAGTGAAGTGTCACTGACCATTATTTGATGAAAGATTGGTGATGGGCAGCAGCGTCATCATAGTAGACACTTTACTGCAATCGCCAATCCGCATGCACAGCGTGGCGATTATTATGGGCATTTACGTCCTAATGCGTCTATACGCATAGTTAATAGGAGAGGCTTACGTCCAGCAGTGGACTTAAATCCAAGCCAAGGTCCATTTTTGTAAGGAACCAAGGTTCATTTGTGTAAGATATATGTCCCAAGATATTAATTATTTATTTCTATGGTAGCTGTCACGTTTCCTACAAAGTAGAATTTTTCGTGGAATGCACCAGTTACAGTTTTACCATCTGAATTCCCAAAGAAAACATAGTAAAAACATAGTGTTCAAATAATCCTACTTAAGAAGTATGGAGGATTGAGAAACAATCCATTAAACAATTTTTTACACATGGTTTTTGATATGACGGATACTGTATACAGTGTGGTCGTAATTGTTTATATAAAAAAAACTCTCATTCAAGACGTCTTCAGTGATACAATTAAATGCATATCCACAAAGAATAACCTGTCACTATAATGCACAAAATGCATGAATCAGATAAAGGTAAATGCGAAAGTACGGAGTCTCAAAACAAAACATACTTAAATGTAAGTGGTTTCCTTTTGAGACCCGAGGTAGTGTCGCTACCTAGAAACTTGTTAGGTTTTACTCAAGACAATGCTTCAACATAATTTGCAGCTATCTTAATGATTTTTGCTTTTTTAGACGATTAAATAACAAAGTCAAAACCTTGCTACCTACTGGGCACAAGGCGACTACTAATTTCATATAAATATGACTTTTAACATAAATATACAAACGTCCATAACTCTGGTAAGTACATAATTATAACTTTTCGCATTGTTCTTGTTAGGAGTATCTGAACTATCTCTCTCTTTCTCTTTTTCTTCAAGAGGAAATGAGAACTGGAAGCATTTAGGAAAATAGGCATATAAAAAACCTATTGCAGTTGCTTTGCACGGCCTAGAACTTCGATTCACCTAAGAGTTTCGCCTGATGAATTCAGAGCAAAACGGGAATACGATTCTATGGAAAAAGCAGCTCCAATTTTGTCTTTTACATACGCCTGTGTTTTTGTATATTTATTATTTCCCCTCTCTCTTACTGGTATTTAGGTATTCTATTTAGTTTAATTATAATTCTGCCTCTCTCACCAAAAAAATACTGTGCCCAACAGGGTTATAATCTCTGTGTAACTTACAGTGTGACACCTTATAAACCACAATATAAACATTGAGTATTGAGTATAATTGGTTGGTATTGAGTATGATTGGCCGTGTGGTGACGGCAGTAAGAATACATTTGTCACCACCGCACCCCAACTCCTCCTGCGGGTGTCGTAAGAGTCGACTAAAGGATTGAAGTGTCACTGACCATTATTTGATAAAAGATCACATCATTCATCATAGTGGACACACTACTGCGATCGCCAATCCGCTTGCCCAGCGTGGTGATTATGGGCATTTACCTCCTAATGCGTCTATACGCATAGTTAATAGGAGAGGCCTACGTCCAGCAGTGGACTACATATCATAGGCTGATGATGATAATGATGATGATGATTGAGTATAATTGAAACTTAACTTGCGACTTCAGGCAGAATCACTACTGAAATAAAAATCTGCCCAAAACGAATTAAAAGGCCACAGTCCTTCATCAACAGGTTTAAAAAAAACAAAACGGCAATTATCAATGGGCTTCATTTATCTTCATAATTTCATACGTAGTTGTGAATGTCCATACAAAACGATTTAGCAGCGAACTCGAAACAATACAGTCGGTAATTTTCTCTGAAATGTCTTTCGAATAAATTTCATTGAGGAGGATTCATATAGTTTCCATTCGTTATTTAAGAGCAAAATATCGTCAAACCATGTGTTATAGAGAGATTAGGGAGAAACATTTATTACTTTTTGTTTGATATAGTTTTACTTTTGATTAACGAAGCAAAGTTTTCGTTTGCTAACATTCAATTACTAAATAGTAACTATTTCATTTCATTCCCGAACATCCGTAGTATTTTGAATCAAATTTTAAGTCGTTCTAAATATAAGAGCATCTATAAATTTTGTACTTTTTTTGGCGTAGAAACCATAGGTTATGGAACCCAGCAAACAAAATATGTTAAAATATGGCTCTACGTATTTGTCACGTGCAACACCGCCATTCAAGCTACTTTTAGCGTACTCGTAAATCGCGTGAGTGACTCGTTTCTCTCATCATCACCATCATTTCAGCCACAAGTGGGCCACTAAATACATCGGTTGGAAGCGACCTGCATCCAATCCTGGCAATCTTCATAAGGTCGTCTGTCCATCTTGTGGGTCGTCCTACGCTGCCTTTGTCAAACCGTTACCCGATGTTTATAATGTATTTGTCTAAAGGGACTGACATTTTGAAAGAATGTTATCAGCCTCCGTAGCCTAGTTGGTAGTGACCGTGCCTACGAAGCTGGAGGTTCCGGGTTCGAACCCCGGCGAGGTCATTATTTGTGTATTTATTTATCACAAATATTTGTTCCTTGGTTATGGCTATCTATGTATTTAAGTATCTAGTTATATGTATCTATCTATTATTTATATCGTCGCCTAGTACCCACATCACAAGCCTTAATTGAGCTTACCGTGGGACTAGGTTGATTTGTGTAAGATGTCGCAAGATATTTACATTTATATTCATTTACTTATATTTATTTATTTAATAAATGTGTTACTTTCCGTTTAATTTAAAGGCAAATAAGTATTACGTAATTCATAAGTAGGAGATTTTTTTAAGGTCAGATGAAATAAAAGAAATGCAAACCTTAACATAAATACAAACTTAAAAGTAACTATCACTATAACATTCAGTAACAGCATAGACAACACAATACAAAACACGCACTAAATATAGACAGCACCATCACACACGCACGGTAGGTAATAGGACAGGTTAAATATTTTTTCACGAAGGCCAATATCTTTTTTTGCGAAGAAAGTGACCTCAAAAGTTTTCCTCATTATAATACGATATAGAAAGGGGTTTCAAGCGCGTCACTAGGCGCTGTATATTATTCAATAAAGTATGCGGCAATAAAATTCAGAAGTTCGAATCGACCTTTTGATCTCATAACCAACAACAAGTTCACCAACAAATCTGACTGCAGAAGTAGAATTAGCTTTTCTCAAATAATAAAATGCATACGTGATGCCAACCATAAAACAAACAGCATCACGAGCGGAACGATCAAACAAGCAAATTCCGCTGAAATCGCATGCACTGAGTGTCTTAGCGGGAACATCAAACTAATCAGGAGCATACGCGAAACGCGTGTTGTACATTCCCCAACAAATATATCAAAGCGGCCAAGCCTCGCAAACATGTAAGCAAGCGTCTATTGTCATGGGATTAGAGTGCCTGTTCAGATATTTTGACCACCATAGCCGCTCCGATATGTTTGAGAGCGAGTGTACGTAATTTATTAGCATTTATTCTCATATAGCATAGGGATGTACTACGCAGACTCCGACCAGCTCCAGTCTGATTCGGGAGGCTGGGTACGACGGTCGCCCCGCTCCCGGCAACTTGTCTGTGCTTGTTCCCGCTCACGGATTGGATATTTGCTTTGTGACGTTTGACAGTTATGGAAAGTGCTAAATGAGTGTGTTGGTAAGTTTAGTGTTAAGTTTGATAAAAGTTGGGTTAGAATAAGATAGTTCTAGCTTCGAATCGGGTAAGTTTTGAAAACAATGCCATAAAAACTTCTTCATGTTAAAAGTTTCGGAGATTATTACCATGTAGGTATCTGAAATTTCTATAATTGCTATTAGAAGCAAAAGTTATCACCTGAAGTGCTACATTTTTAAAAGGTTTCCGTTTCTAGTTCCGTATACATTTAAGAAAAGTAAAATATATTATTTTTGAAGTTTCAAATTATGATTATTTAAATTTATTGCTATTAAATAATGTGATCAATATATTTTTGAATGAAACTAATAAACTAGTAAAATACTAGCAAAACTTAAGTAGTGAGTAGGTAAATTTAGAATGTTTCGACTAACAGTATTTTTTTAGTATAAAGTATTCCGATTAGCACGCAACAACGGATTATTACCTAAATAATAAATAAATAAATTAGCCTGTAAATCATGGTACATATTTAGGTAGGTACCTAGGTAATTATGGTTACCGAAAATTATGATAATATTTTTTATAGTTACCTAATTGATCATCATCAATACGCAAAACCACAAGTTAGTTCAGAGATCTTTTAATTAGTATGACTAACCCGCCAAAAATACTAAGGTAACGTAAAATCACCCAATTATTGTCCAATAGTGCTATAATGTTCTACAATTTCATATCCCAAATAAGTATCAGTCCCAATCTTCTTTGTCCAATTTTTTTATTACCTATTAATGAGGAGTTTTCGCCTATGAATAGCATGATTAATATAAAAATTATACCTGATGGTAGAAAAAATCGAATTTCTGGACGAAATAATCGAAGATTCGGACCATTTTTGGGAGCTTTTGGACTACACTTAGATGATTTTAAAGTACCTATCTCAATGTCGCCCCCACGGAGGTACGAGTATACTTACATAAGTAACTAAATGATTTATTATGTCATCATAACTATTCGATGTTACACGAGTAGATATACTGTATTCATAATAATCAAAATTAAATTAAATTCACCACCCGCAGAATTACTCATCAAATATCGCGATTAATAAAACTATTAATATTAAATCTGTTCATAAACATCTAATTATTCAGATCAATCTTGCACGTTTCAATCAATTCCAATCCATTATTATAGTTAACATTTTACGTTCTAGTCTAACGGCGGTTGTAATTCGAAAATCAAATTTTCACTTCGGAATCAAATCGGGGCGGTTAGAATATTAAGAGCCAATATTAAATGTGAATCCAATTCGGAGTGTGAGTGCGGGCAAGCTCAACTTGTCACCAAGCTTTGACTTGACACACGCCCGTTTATCACCTTTACTCAGATTGGGGTTACTTTTATTCTTACGTCTATAATATGTTTTACGTGTTGGAGTAATTTAGGAAAAAGTTATTGTAGTGTTATAAAAACAGTGGTGATCGGTTTCGAGTTTCATTCGGTATCGTATTGTGTTATCGTATCGTCACATACATTCAATTACTTATCTCTTGTTATGTCTATGCACCTTATTAGAAAAAATCGCGACCCACGAGAGGTTAAAAACATAAAAGAAACATATAATAAAATAATTAGTTTTTTTCAAAAATCGTGTCCTAATTAGGTAAAGAAAAAGAAATAATTGTGTTGTATGGATCCAGTCATTAAGATAGATTTATCGACAGGTTGACCAAAAACTAAGTGCGTTACCGTTGCCTGTGTTTTAGAATTCAGGCAACCCTGGCTGGCATTATAAAAACAAAGAAAAAAATCCATTTTCTAATCAGAGTATTATTATATTTTCTTCGGTTACCGCGAGGATTACACATGAAATAAAACTATGAAAACGGATAAACTCGCGTATATTAAATAATTTTAACTTCATTTCGACGTTTCGAACACTTTACAGGGTTCGTGGTCTGCGGATGACGTTAAAATCAGTTAATATATACAAGTTTATCCGTTTTCATAGTATTATTTATGATCATAAATAATACTAAATTAACCTGGGCTGGCACTCTTTTTTTAACATCCTACATGTTGGCTTCAATGCTAAACAAATATGTTCCAAGAATAAAATACCATTAAGTCGGTGTAAAAACTGCTGCCTTTGATCGACGATTGAATGGATTGCGCGTCAGTAATCAGAAATGTTACAAAAAAATGAATGTAGCACTGTTTGATTAGGGCTTAATATATTAATTCTACTGCTATTTCTTTCGCACTTTATATTCCGTGCGAAGCTGAACAACACAGCAATAAAATCCTAGGATTATTTTTAGACCTCAGTCTGAAGTAACACTTTGCCAAATGAACGAGATGAATAAATCATTAAGGCTCTAAATATGAAGGCGGCTTCAAAATGGAGTAAAACGTACCTGATAACGTTTTCGAAATTAATAATTGACAGACTAATTAAAGCAACAGCCATCTAACCTTTCAGACCCTAGGGGTAATTAGGCGTTAATAGCAGAAATATTATTTTACATCAATGAAGAAATAGTAGCAAATGTCAAAAGCGGATATTACTCGTATTTTCGCATGATTCAGCCATAATTATCATTTTTTATAATTTATATCAAAGCGACGGTGGTGATAGCCGGAAGAATACATTTGTCACCACCCCAACTCTTCCCATGGGTGTCGTAAGAGTCGACTAAGGGATTTGAAGTGCCACTGATCATGTATTTATTGACGATTAATGATGGGCAGCTGCATCATTTTAGTGGACACAACTGCGATCGTCAACCCGCTTGCCCAGCGTGGTGATTATGGACATTTACCTCCTAATGTGTAATAGGAGAGGCCTTTGTCCAGCAGTGGACTGATTATAGGCTGATGATGATGATGATAATCAAATCGAAATGCTTTTTGGAGAGCTACAAACCTGTAAAATATTCACAAATTCACGCTATGAACTAAATCAGGATTAAATTTATCGCTAACTTATAGATACTGAATAATAATACAACTGGAATGTTGTAATCTTACATTAAATGAACGATTAGGTCACGAGAAAATTAAGAAGAAATTTATTCAAATTAGTATTACATGCCTCTTGAAAGATTAATAAAAAATGTGTAACAACCCAATGAGAATATTCAGTCTTATCCGATGATTTGAATTGTTTTTGGCTTAGCTTTCTGATTATACACTTTATTCTAGTGTGTTCTCTAATATCAGTAATACTTATTATTATAATAATGTGATACCTACATATGAAAAAAAACATTTTTTTTTAAGTTTGTTTAGTAGGTATTCCGAAATAGAATTTCATATTATAATAAAACATATTATTAGGTACTTATATTGTTTGCTGAGATCGCGAAACGTCTGGTTGATGTAACTAAAGACCGAAGAGCTGGCGACTTCCTCGCACAACGCATCAGTATTGCGATACAGCGGGGAAATGCCGCCAGCATCCTCGGTACAATGCCACAAGGGCCAATCTTAGACATAGGTTAGGTTAAGTAGATTAGTTAGATTTGATCTATGTAATAGGTACATGAATTGTAGTTTTGAAAATAAATATAATATATCCCGGTACTTATCCATATTTTTGTTGTGCCATAGGTACTACCTATTATAAAAAGATAGCAATACGACCCCCTAACATAATAATCTGCTGCTTTTTGGTTTAATTTTGAGAACTATTGTATAAAGTAATATTTTTTTATAAATATTACTAAGAAGTCTATGTTGAGATTAAAATACAGTTAAATTATCAAAATATTTAAAATGAAGAATACTGTCATGTTATTTACAAGGAATCGTAAATAGCTCGACATGTTTCAATTCATGGACATCGACAAATCAACATTTCGATGCTAAAACAATAACAATCACGATTTCACGTTGTCCGTCAGAACATAAAATCTTAACCATAAAATCAAATTTTACAAGCGGTGTAAAAAAGCGATTTGTGGTTGGTTTTAAACCTGTCGATCTGATTGATACCTTAAAATTGAGGATTGACATAAAAAATGTCAGTTTACGCCATATTTATCAATTTGACCAATATCAATAATTATGTTACATAATACACAGTGCTGGTGAGAGAAGGAAATAATTTTAACCTCTTATTCTTGAGGCTAAAATGAGCCAATAAATGTATGCAATATTAGGTCAGATTGAAGATATTAGCAATCTAATGTTTTTATACATAATTACCTAGCAACAACAACGTGATCAAGAGTGCCAATAAATGAGAAGAATGGAAAAATAATGCTTATTCTTTAGTCAGTGTCATAAAGTTTAAATCCTGCACTAAATTAATGCTTCCAGTGTAGCCTAATAGTTTACAGGTATAGAATCAGTCATAAAGCGTTAAGGTCACCATTTTTACTTTATTTATACTGAGCAATAAAGTTGAAATAAAGAAACAAATGCCTTTATTACTGAAAAATAAAGTAATCTTCTCCAAAATAGTAATAGCAGAAAGTCTAGCCCGACTCCAGCAAACGTCACATGAGATTTTAGTAAGTATCTAAATTTTGATCAGGAATATACCATTTATAACCTTTACATCCTCGCCGGCACCGTGTAGGTATAAACTACGTAATTATTTTTTCATCACACTTGCTGTCTAAGCGCGCCATTGCTTGCGCGCGTAGCGGGAGTAATAGAAAAGTGATATTCCCTAGGGAGTAATAGAAATGTCAGTACGTCATTTAATAATAATATGTCTTAAAACTTATTTTTTGTTGGCAAGTGTGATGAAAAACATGGTATGCATCACGGTAGGTAAGCGGAATACTAACTCGAGTCATAAAAGCCCTCCGCCTGACGGCGTCGGGCTTCTAACACTCTCGTTAGTAATTCCGTACTTACCTCCCTTGATGCACAATGTACTATTACACCACACAGTAGTTTTATGAGTCCATTGCTGACCAGTCTGAAATGAAAATAACTATATTATCGCCGTAGTCGCGGATTCCTGTTTACTTTATAACGCATCTGCTTCCTTCAATACTACATTATGTTAATATTTTCTTCGGTTACCGCGAGGATTACTCATTCTGCGGATGACCCATCCGCAGACCACGAACCCTGTAAAGTGTTCGAAACGTCGGAATGAAGTTAAAATTAGTTAATATACGCGAGTTTATCTGTTTTCATAGTTTTATTTCACTACATATGTTATTATTTTTAAATGACCACTATGCAATTTATATATTGCAATTAATATTATCGAACCGAGTTACTCACGTAATTTAAGTCTACGATTGATCGGTATATTGACATAACGACATTAAAATGTATGTGGTCTAGCCTCAATCTTCTTTGTCAGCCGCCGTAGCCTAGTTGGTAATGACCCTGCCTACGAAGCTGGAGGATTCGGGTTCGAATCCCGGCAAGGGCATTTATTTGTGTATATATTTATCACAGATATTTGTTCCTTGGTCATGACTGTCTATGCATTTAAGTATCTAATTACATATCTATTAATTCTACTATATACATATATATCGTCGCCTGCTAATCGCATCACAAGCCTTAGGGTGCACTGAAAAAAATGCTAAGTTGGATTTATCAGATCTTGCGTAATTCTAACCGGAAATTAAGGTTGATTGGGTCCTATCACAATTTTTTTTTGATTTTACCAAACTTTTTATGTTGGTATTCTACTAAATTAATTTGGTTGATTACACCAGTTTTTTGTTGATTTCACCAGTTGTTTGGTATAATGTACAATGTTCTTTGTTGATTTAACCAGAACTCTGGTATCGACTTCAACCTTTTTAGTTTTGTAAATTTGATAGCAAGGATTTGTTACATACCTACACGGTGTTTGGGATAACGATGTAGGAATTTCTGGAGGTGGTAAAGGAGACTAATTGGAAGAGTTTGAACCCTATTTACCTTAGTATAATATGTGACAGTTTTTTTAAATAAAAAAAATTGAACTCAAACTTGCCTACTAACTACAAGAAACTTATTTTGTTTGGTGACGGCGTTCATCAATTAATCGACGATAACTTTTAAACTAGTTGCTATTTTGCCGTATTTTTTTTTTGTAATCAATACCTAGAAAATGAAGCATGTTTGTACACGAATAGGAAGACTCATATCCTGACTACTTTTTTTTTCACAGGCCGATAAAGTTTAATTTACTGTTAGAAATCAGTAAATATGAACTAGAAAAATTATTTAAAAAAATGTTATGTATGGTAAGTGGGAGTTCAATTTTTTATTTATTTATTACTCAACTAATTGTTATGTTAATTATAAAAAAATCAATGCTATTTATTGCATATTTTGTTTTAAATTTAACTTTTTAAGTAAATTTTTGGTATAAAACGAAACATTTTGAAAAACGTGATTTAAAAAAAAACTGTCACATATTGGACTAAGGTAAATAGGGTTCAAACTCTTCCAATTAGTCTCCTTTACCACCTCCAGAAATTCCTACATCGTTATCCCAAACACCCTGTATATCAAAGTTTCCTCGTAATATAGCCAACCTAAGTCACTTTGGTAAATATTTTTTCCAGTGTGCGGCTCCACTGACGCGGAGTGGAGCGGAGCTGTGCAAAATTTACCAATTACATTCTTCAAATTAAAAACTCGAAACACTGTGATGCGGTCTCATTGGCCGAGCTCCCACAGCGCACCCTTAATTGAGCTTACCGTGGGACTAGGTCGATTTGTGTAAGATGTACTAATATATTTATATTTTATCTTTGAGAATTAAGGTAAGGTGGGGTAAAAATCGGTTTTTTAATGGGGTAAGATAAAAAGCTACCACGCTACGCCAGTATGCTGTGCCAGAAGGAAGACTTACTCCATTAAAAAAACCGTTTCATATTACCCCACTTCACCTTAATTCAAAAATCTTAATTGAACAAAATTAATATTAACTGAAAAATGTATACCAAATCATGTCACTGTGATCATTACCTGAATAATTAATAAGCTCAATAAATACAGCTGTTCTCGAGATAGACTATTTAATACTCCTTGAAACTTAAAGGCAAATTAATCGGTGTTTTAGAATTCGTAGAGTTGAGAAAGTTCGGGAATTGTAGTGAAGCACCTCGAAATATTAATTTAAAACCACTGAAAGTAAATCGGTTTGAATGTATTTATAGTCGGTTTGTTGGCCGTGTGGTGACGGCAGTAAGAATACATTTGTCTCTACCCCAACTCCTCCTGCGGGTGTCGTAAGAGTCGACTAAGGGATTGAAGTGTCACTGACCATTGTTTGATAAAATATTGATGATGGGCAGCAGCGTCCTAATTGCGGACACATTAGTGCGATCGCCAATCCGCTTGCCCAGCGTGGCGATTATGGGCATTTACCTCCTAATGCGTTATAAGAGAGGCCTATGTCCAGCAGTGGACTACCATAGGCTGATGATGATAGTCGTAGAGGTTTACGATCTTACCCCTTTTTCGCAACAGTAGACGGTTGCGAAAAAGGGGGTAAGATCTTAAGAAGCCGCTAAGTATTGTTTTTCCCTTTTGCTCATATGGACACATTGATAAAAATGAAAGGGATAAACAATACTTAGAGGCTTGCTAAGTTAGGAGATGCTTATGAATATACAGGGTGTGGCCTGTAATAGGAGCAAAAAATGAAACGGTACACTAATAACCCAATAAATAGTCATAATTTAATAGTTAAAACTTAAAAAAAAAAAAATTTTTTTGCAAAAAAAAAAAATATTTCCTTTTTTTTACGTAGTTTTACTGCAGTCGACTTATACAAAAAAAGTAAAATCGGTGTAACAAAAAAAAAATTTTTTTTTTTGTTAAACCAGTTAAAAAACCATGAGTTCCAAAAAACGTTTTAGCTCATTTAGTTTTATGTCCACTGAACTACCAATATGTTGAATCATTAATAAGGTACAATGTTGTGATACCTAGATACATCACTCATAGGTCGTAACTTTAACATACTGTTTCTCCTTAATGGATAACTTTAAAACACTGGGACCTTTTGCGAATAACTAGAGGCAGTTAGAGGAGTCTTCCATTTGATTTTTTGCTCCTGTTACAGGCCACACCCTGTATGTTCATTATGGTTAATTATGGTTATTCTGTAACTTTTCATATCACTGTCAGTCATATAAGTGACAGATTGCATGCATCAGCCTATGATAGTCCACTGCAGGACGTAGGCCTCTCCTAAAAACTTTGCTATACGCATAAGGAGGTAAATGCTCATAATCGCTACGCTGGGCAAGCGGATTGGCGATCGAAGTGACAGATTAAAAATGTACAAATAATCCTTTTTTTAGTTCGTTGGCCTCTCAGCCTCCCCTTTCATTGGCATGTTGCCCTGTGCCTTATCATGAGTCGGCAATTAACGTTCATGTTAGCGTTTACTCGATACGTAAATCTGTCTATCACGCTCATACTGAAGTGTTGGGTTGGAGCGAGTATGATAGACTACTTTACTTTTCTTCTGATTATTATTATACCCCAATTTATTTAAAAACAATATTATTTAAATATATCACCATCATCAGCCTGTCGCAGTCCACTGCTGGACATAGGCCTCCCCAATTCCGGGCCACTGTGTTCGATTTTCGGCTGCTCGCATCCAGCTTCTGGCAGCCATCTTGCGCAAATCGTCGCTCCACCTTGCCTGAGGGCGCCCTACACTACGTTTACCGAGACGCGGTCTCCACTCAAGAACTGGATTACGTTTACCACAACGGTTATCGGTTCTGCGGCTAATATAGTCAGCCCACTGCCAGTTCAGTTTGCTGATACGGTGGGCTGTGTCGATCACTTTGGTTCTCTTTCGGATCACCTCATTTCAGAGAGACACCAAGCATTGTCCTTTCCATAGCCCGCTAAGCGACTTTAAATATATACCAAAGAAAAATACCGAAGTTTTCCAACTGCAGGATCTGAATCCACGTCTCCTCAGCTTTCGCGTCTTCAGCTGGAGTGGCCGAGTGGTTTAGACATCAGCCGCCAAAGTTGAGGACGTGGATTTAAGTCCCAACTCCGGCCTTAGAAAACTTTGGTATTTTTTCTTTGGTATATGACATCTAATATTTAAATTTATATACATAGCAGTGCTACTACTTAAAATATACTCAAAAAATATTTAAAAAAACAATTAGAGTTATTCCACAAAAAACAAAACAATTTTATTGTTAGTTGTAAGATGGATGATTATTTGAAAAAACACGCCCCGGCGAGTTTCTTATCAGTCTTACTGTTCTTCTCGTGTCAGCGGTGTAGGGTTAATACCGAAGATTATATTTGTATACCAATTCAAAAGTGTATGACTGTTGTTATATATATTTGAATAATAAGTGGACTTTTTTTATTATATTTTTTATTCAGGACTTCGACTACGTATCGAGTACCTAAATGTTACTCGCTAACTCATGGTACGGCCACTGACGAGTGTAACTGGCAGGTCTAGTTGCAAGTCATTTCGGGTTCTCTTCGGTCTGATTGCTCCGTTGACCAGAATAGAGGCTCATTTTCGGATCCCGACCTCTATGTTTGATTGCTTTTCTTAGATGTTCTGTTTGGGAAATTATAGCAAGTACTAAGGTGGAAGTACTAGAACCCGACGCTGTACCTATACTCGTCATTATAGCTTGAGTTGCACTCAATAAGATAAAATCAACTATTAGGGCATTTAAACTATGATTCATGTTTCATACTCCAACTTTGAAATAATTAGCTTATATCTAAATTATTTGCATAATTTTAAGACAGGCTGACATTTATTAGGACTGAGTGTTAATATTTCCAATGTCCCAATATGCGACATTGAAACTTGTACCGAAGTGCCATCTATTGGGACTGCCAGCAAAAGCACCTGATGCTTACTCGTATAATGGAGTTGACTAAGAAATTTTGCAATTTTGAAAAATTTAGATATTGTCACCCTATAAAATAAATACTTTTTAACAAAACTAACAAACTCCTCTCCCAACACATGACAATACTGTATGTAGATTTTACATACGAGCAAAATAACGTGATTTAATTAAATATTCTGTTATCATGTTGCGTACTACTACTTCCACCTTACAGAAATTCAATAGGATGTGTCTTAAAAATTAGAGCAGTGCCGAAGTATCAGGCATGATAATAGTATTTAATATTTAAGTGTTTATATGTCCCACTCGTGAAGGTCGCAGGAGTCCGCTGGATGCGGGTGGCACAGGATCGGTCATTGTAGCAATCTTTGGTGGAGGCCTATGTTCAGCAGTGGACGTCTTTCGGCTGATATGATGTCCCGCTGCTGGTGGAGGTGAGAGGAGGCCGGTGCCCAGCGGTTTCGAGAACTCGAAAGAAACGTCTTTTGAGTTCTTGAAACCGTTCGTTTCGTTAATTATTTTATCATTCGTGGCATCTGTCGCTTCAACTATTATATAGTGACAATTGTCTTATTTACTTTGACCACAAAAAAAGAGATCTCACTGCTAATGCATGTAGGTAGACAACAATTTACTAAGCAATACTACGAAATATCAGAGGTTTGTTTCTGATAGTAAGTAAAATATCCAGCTAATATATCACGAGGTCTGCCACGAATCAAAACTCATGTTTCTCTATTTGCGGATTCGGACTTGACGGGTGACCCGAGGGCTGTCATTTGGAACGTGTCGTGCCAGGGATCACGTCCAGCGACGCAATCGACTAACCATTCGAGGACCTTATGCAGTCGTAATAAGGTCTATGAAATGACCATCGTATACGATAGTAGATACAATCTGGTCTTACCAGCGCCTTGGGAGCTGGAGAGCACGTTTTATACTCAGTTTTGCTTTTAAAGGTTAAACTTTATTACTGTTACTATTTGTTTTTGGTAATTTTTTTTGTGTCTGTTGTAGCGTTGTTTTCTTAAAAAATCCAGTTTCTTACGAACGGCATTACGGCGACACTAGATTTTACTGATTTACGTATGTTTTTGAGTTTTGTTGATTTTATTTTATAACAGCAGGTATAAGGTATTAACAAAATTTACGTTTTGTTTGAGTTATTTAGGGTTTTTCCTGCCAATATATAACATCGATTATTGGAAAACCGGTATTCGAAGTTTTGATATCGAAAACATACCGGTATTGTACAAAAACTCTCCGATATTCCATTCTCTAACTAGGAATCTAAACTCATGAATTCACTTGTAAGTACAAACTTACTGGGATTTTCTGCGACTTACATTAACTATTATATTCATAAGCATTAGTACTTAACATATTCGTCACATGAAACAAACCGCAATATGAATAAATCTTCAAAAAATCACGCGGAATGTGCAAAGCCTTAAAAAGTTTAGCTCCGCCATAAGCCAAAGTTTTCTATTTACGCGTTCCAAAATTCCATTGTACATTGGTTAGAGTAGGCTTTCGACACCCAACACCGCTCGTCGCGCGTGCATCGCGGCTGACGAATGGAGGTCATTTGTCTCCGCAACAGTAACCCTTAAGGCTGGGTCACACCAGATGCGTGTACGTGCACGTGCACGTGCGCGTTGCGTGGCGTGCGCGTTGTAGCTTATGTAAATGTCATGTTAGATGGCACACCGCTTGCGTGGCGTGCACGTGCACGTGCACGTCACGTAACGCAGCTCCGTCGAGACAAAACCGGTTGCGTGCTGCGTGCACGCGCTCACGCAGCGGAGCGGCAACGTCGCTGCGATGAGCACAGTGATGACGTAGTATTTACGGGCGTTCCCTATGAGACGGCGAACCGAACAGGTTGGGTCACGCATTGCTTGGTGCTGCGCAACAGCTGTGCGGCTCTCTTATATTTATGTTTTTTGTAATCGATTTCCAAATGAATAGGAAACATATTGAACCTCTACACAAAAACGAATGTATTTATATATTTTATAAGTAGATAAACATACAGGTGGAAGATAATTTAAGATAATAGAAGGACAGTAAATGTTGATAAATACAGTGCTATTTTATTAAATTTGTCTTGTTTATTTGGCGTGTTTATGTTATAGATTATTGTGCAGAGAAATAATTTTGTATTGCAATAATTTGACAATCTTTCAGAGTCACTAGCAATGTAGCTACTACAAAAAATTATGGTAGCATTTTGAAACCGGCCTCCTATCGCGAATTTGTTCTGGTTTTGCGCCGTGATTTTCGCAGTCTGCAATTAAAATTTGCGGCCAGAAAATTTTAATTTGCAGCCTGTCAGAAAAAAGGCGGCAAATTAAAATTTTCTATGGGTAATTGGGCAACCAACTATTTGTCCACATTTCTTTTAATTTGCCGCCTTTTCTGCTGACAGCTAGAGTATAAGTCGAACAATAACCAACAGGGATCAAGCGTACGCGTACTTCGAAATTTGCGGTAGGCAAGTTCTGTAGACAGTGTTACCAATCCGAGATGTTTGAAATCAAAGTTCACCGTTCACAAAGTGTACCTAACAAAATGCCACGAAACGGACTCCGATTCAGCATAAAATAGTGTAACCACACACACATTGAATTTGAATTTGCCGCCTTTCTACAGTTTCTACTGACTCCGGCCCATATCGGCTCCGACATATAGGGTGGAAAAAGATTTTGGGTCAGTGAGGGCAGCTACCAGATCCCGTGTTGCTACACGAAAATGGTCTTAGGAGACCTTCCCTCGATTTTAAATTGATGAAGAATGGCGTAGATTTTGAAAAAAACATACAGGATGCGAGAAAATGGTAATTTTTGACAAACTTTTTTTTTTATGCCGATCGATCCTGTTCAGGATCAAAAGCCTGTATGGGACCAAAAAAAATTTTTCGGCTAGAAAAGCCACAAATCGAGATTTAAAATTCCCATACAAATAGTATGAAAATTAAAAATAACGTAATTAAGGTTTCACTTTTATTTTCATAGTAAATGTATGAAAACAGTTTTCTTGAAATTTTGGCATTTTTGTACATTGCCATAAGTTGACCCGTAGGGAACTATTGGTACTGGGTAGGAATGAAATCAATTGGCATCATCAAAGAAAGAGTTTGTCAAAAATGACCATTTTCTCACACCCTCTTTACTTTTTCCAAAATCTGAAAACACCAATCTTCTTTAATAGGAAATCACGGTCTCCTAAGACCATTTTCGCGTAGCTACACCGGATCTGTTAGCTGCCCTCACTGACCCAAAATATTTTTCCACTCTGTATATTATTGCTCTTGAAAGCAAGAAAGGCCAGATTTTTAAAATATATCTATACATATAGTAACACGTTCGCCCCCGGTACTGTTTAACTAAATCCTAACACCGATCGAAATTTTCTTATTAGAACTCCTATGCCAGTGACACGCATGTGTGACCGAAATTATTGTACTCTTATGCCGGCGACACAACACTTGTGTGAAAAATGATCGTATTTCGATGCGACTGGCACATGAGTAAAAACTTGATT
Organism: Thaumatotibia leucotreta; assembly: GCA_025490895.1. Classification (NCBI taxonomy): domain Eukaryota; kingdom Metazoa; phylum Arthropoda; class Insecta; order Lepidoptera; family Tortricidae; genus Thaumatotibia; species Thaumatotibia leucotreta. The sequence goes on from JALPQI010001892.1 coordinate 27,153, forward strand.
TACGCTAGTGGCACTAGAGTACGGTACCTAATTTTGATAACATATTATGTGTGTCACTGGCATAGGAGTCAAATGTTTTTAATCAGAGACGATGATGATGATGACGCTGTGTCACAGGCGTCGAACGTGTACTAAAAGCGTCTTCATCGCTTTCGATGACAGCCGCGAAGTCTTTCAAGTTAGCGATGGACCGCTTATATCGCTGGCTAGATCGAAATTGGAGCCATTAGTGAGATTAGGGTAGGTAAGATAGAATAATATAATAAAAAAAACTATATGAAGAAATAGCATAATACACTAGTTAGTGCAAAAATCATGAAATATTATAAAAATCGCTTAACTCTCATTTAACATTATTATTAATTTTGAACATGTTCCCTACTCTCCCTACTTGAGTCCGCGTAATGCGCAACCAAGCAATGTTCAATCCAAGAATGCACGACCCAACAATCGGCGGCTATCAAATAAGTACATCGATTGCGGAGTCGGGCATTCTTGGGCTGGGCATTCGCTGTATAGGTATTCTCGGTACGGAATAACAATTCGAAGCCTAAACAGTGGCTCGGCGTAACAATACCCAACCCAACAATCCGCGTCCATTCGCCAGAGTCGCTAGGGCCCTTTGGCTTTGAAATATTGGGCTACACTCTTTTGGCCCGGGACAGAGCATGCTCAACCCAACAATCGAAAGACACCCTGTATCTCTCTTTTTTACTCATACCCGGACTGTAGAGTATGTGAGTATGAGTAGGGCGGATTGCTTGGCACATCTTTCTATCCTACTCATTCACTCAGTAGCCCCTTGGCTGCTGACCAACAATTCGCGATCTAACATCCACGCTCTGTATTTTCTATCCTACTCATACTTGGGCCGAGGCATGAGTAAAAAAGAGAGAAAGAGAGATAACTGTCTTCCAATGAGGATTTTCGATATTTTACCACCACCAGGCGGCGCTTGACCGAGTGACGGCAGTAAGAATACATTTGTCACCACCCCAACTCCTCCTGCGGGTGTCGTAAGAGTCGACTAAGGGATTGAAGTGTCACTTACCATTATTTGACAAAAGATTGATGATGGGCAGCAGCGTCATCATAGTGGACACATTACTGCGATCGCCAATCCGCTTGCCCAGAGTGGCGATTATGGGCATTTACCTCTTAATGCGTCTATACGCATAGCTAATAGGAGAGGCCTGTGTCCAGCAGTGGACTATAATAGGCTGATTACGTGACGTGAGGCGGCGCTACGTAGGCATGAAGTCCAAGCAACTGTCAGATTCATATCGACGGTGGAAAGGAGAAACCCTTTAAGCGACATTTTGGTCAAAAATGAGTTTTATATATCGACGGAACCGGCTTTTTTTTCTGCGTCGTTTAAGCCAAGTAATACTGAGATCTGACGACTTCAATGTCGCTTAAGGTATAATGAAATAATGGTCAAATTTAAAGACAGGGATGTTAAGCGACGCAATTATTGGCTAAAATTTAGACAGTGTCACTTAAGCATACACATTTATATACATAGTCGCTTAAGTTTTTTTTTTTCAAGTGCTACTGTTGTCGGTTAATTGCATGTCATACAAATTACCTTGCCCTGTAAGCGACACTTTTCTGACTAAAATAATTTTATTTATAAACCGTAGGGTCGCTTAAAGGCTCGTTTCGGAGAATTCTTAGGTCAATATCAATTAAGCGACATTTATTTCAGAAGGTTCCAAGTTTATTGAAATAACGTTATTACTATTTCATAGATATGACAATTTGACAAAATACGTTCAAAGAACACAAGTCTCTAAAGCGGCCACAGAAAGTGATACGATTTTTTTTCCTAAAAATAAAACTTTAAAACGCTCTCCTGGACAATTACCAAAATGTCGCTTAACGGGTTTCTCCTTTCCACCGTCGATATTATTCATGGGTACTGAACATATAATATCGAAGCTTTATTGTATTTGGAAGTTTATTGATATTGGGATTACGACTAGTAAACAGTCGCTGAACTGAAGATTGAGCCCTAAAAGAGGGGCGCAAAGTTACTAAAGACAATCACTACAACTTTGTAGTATATAGTAAATTAAATACGCGTATTTATTGTGACATTTCGTTGGACTTCGCCACGAAGCTTCCATCTCACCAACCCATAGCGGCAGAAAAAGTATCAAAAACCCTCATTGGGTTAAGCATTGTTGGTTCAAGCATTTTCTGTCCGTGCAAATAGTACGCATCCATATACATGTAGGACACAGATTTTAGAGTCGTGAATTGTTGATTTGCGCATTAGGTACGTGGACTCCGAGACAATAATCGAAAACCCACGGTTTGTCTGTAAACCAAGGAAGTGGTTCCCAATTGGTGGGTCGTACATAGTTGGGTCGCGCATTGAAACTACTATTGTCACTTGTCAGTTCAGTAGTTTAATTTCCAACCGTCATTACAATCACAATAAACATGAACAGCGAATATAAAGAAAAAATAATAGAACTGGTCAGACAAAATCCGTGCATGTATGACTTAAAAAATAAGGAATACAAGAATGTAGTCTATAAAAACTTGCTATGGGAGAAAATCGGTGCAACCGTTGGAATACAAGGTAAGTCGTCAATAAGGTAAAAACTTTCGTGTAATTAATAATATATATTTAATATTTTTAAAAATATCCGATGCACTTTTGTAATTACGCACTCTTACTGCAAGTTCCGTGGCGTGGCCAATTCCACAAGACTTTATAACCTTTTGATTCGGTATAAGCCACTGTAGCCTTCTAGTTAGTTATTTATTTTAATGATCAAATTATAATTATAGTAAGTTATGTTACAGTATAATTATCTTGTATTAATATTCTTGATTAAAATATGAGACAAATTTTTCTCTGATTGCAATTGCAGCATTAGGTGACCTAATGTTAGTATGACGCAAAGGTGCTAATGCACTGTTTTGGTTTTGGTTCATACCTACTTCGGGCAGCTCTTGGTTCAAAGTCCTTTCATTTATTATGTGCATCATATCGCCATGTTTAACTCTAACAAAGTTATGCAAACAACATGCAGCTTTTGTAACATGAATAGCTTTTTCAACATGACATTCCATTGGTCTATGGAACACTCTCCATTTTTCTGATAATATACCAAAAGTGTTTTCAACAATACGACGTGCGCGACACAATCTGTAATTATATGTTCGTTTTCTTGTATCATGTATAGTTTGAGATCTTGGAAATGGTCGCATTAAATAAGTTTGTAGTGCAAAACCTTCATCACCAATCAAGACATGAGGTACTGGTTCATTGGTTCCAGGCAAGGGTTTTGGAGGCAATAACTGTTTATTATGTAAATATTGGCGATAAAATGCAGAGTTTTCAAAAATAGCACTATCGCTGTGGCTGCCATAGCTCCCAACATCTACCACTGTGAATTTATAAAACGGGTCGGCAACTGCAAATAAAACTATTGAAAAATAGTTTTTGTAGCAGTAATATCTAGAGCCACTATTACGAGGGCATTCTAGCCTGACATGCTTCCCATCTGCACTACCAGCACAGTTTGGGAACTTCCAAATCTCTCTGTATCCTAGCTCAGACTGTTTCCAAATCTCTTCAGTAGGTGTTGGCAAATATAAGGGTTGTAAACATTCCCAGATAGCTTTTGATACTTGTTCTACTATCATGGAAACAGTGCTTCTTCCGATGCGAAACGAAAAAGAGATTGTGAGAAAAGAATCACCGGTTCTTATGTATCTGAAAAAAGAAATTCTATTTTAATAACTATCCGTAATGAATTTATCAAAATTATAATTAAATGAGTTGTGCTATAGGTAAGTGTATTCTAGTTGACTAGAAAAAATGTATACACTTTTTCACCTTACTGTATTTGTAATGAGTTGCAAAAGTGCATCTTTATCTCTTTGTAGTTGACTGTACTTAATAAGTATGAGCTATATACATTACAGCCCAAAACAGTTGAAGTTGATGCGGTACTTGTGGCTGTATATGTCAATAAATAGTTATCTATTATAAATAAATAAAAAGGAAAAATATTTTCTTTTTTCCTTTTTTGTTCATTTAATAGGAAACAATTGGTGTTAGACTAAGTATATATAAGTATTATGCTTATAAGTACTATTTTTCTTATTTTAATTCCTCTTTATTGTAAAGTTCTCTTTGTTTAAGGATCCATGGCCAAGAATTTATGGCGAACACTCAGAGACGGTTATATAAGACACAGAAAAACAGTAAAAGGGAAAACAGGTTCTGCAAGAAAATATTCGACATATACATGGAGCTCCCAGATGTCATTTTTGGATAGTTCTCTGGAGCTACGAACCACAGACAGCAATATCCCAGAGGCGATCAGACCAACTCAGTCACCGTCTCCTCAACAGTCATCTTCAAATTCTTCACAGGTAGAACCAGGTCCTACATCACTTTCACCACTACTCACTGTGTCAAGTGACAATGACACAGTACTTACAAGCACATTAAGACATCTGCATCATCTGACAAATAGATCTCCACAGCCACACACACACACACCACCAGCATCATATTCAGGAAGTGTAGACCAATTAGAATCATCACCCCCACACCTGTTACAGTCACCATCACATCCATCACAATCACACCCATTACCATCACCACAGCCACAATCAAAAAAAAAAGGAACCCCTCATCTCGATGATACAGATAGGATATTAGAATTTCTAAGAAATAAAAAAAAGAGAGATTTGGATAGTGTTGACTATTTATTTATGAGTTATGCGAAGACTTTTAAAACTCTACCACAAAAATTGCAATGTAAGATTAAAATTGACTTGGCGAAAATGTTTTCGGAGGCTGAGTCTGAGGCATTAAATCAGCCAGAATCCGTCATTTATATTTCACCAGAATATTCAATTATATCCAACATCGAGCAACAAGAAGAAATAGACAGTAATATTGTCGATGGATCAGGTGAGGCGGTTGATTTGTCAAATCATGTACATGAACCTAATGACTCTAATGAGGACACCATCACATTTATCAATCAATAAATAAATATTTTAATAATAAACACATAATCGTTACATTTTACAATCAATAAATATATATTTTATTTAATAATAAGACTGTGATAATTATTGTAATTAGTCTAAGGAGTTGTACTGTGATTCAATTATATTTACCTATAAGAAAACTGACTGTGATTGAGTTGTAACATAATAAGAATTTTGTTAATATCATTTAAGTATAACTCATAAGCATTGATCAGCACCATCCATGCCACACTGTGTGGTTCCTGATGTTCCTATAGTAACTTTAAAATAAACTTAACTCCAAATGTCATATTTTTGTTTCAAAAAATTTATTCGAGTGTGTGTAATAGAATAGTGTTATAGAAGTAAATATTAGTCATGTCCTTATATTTTTTTTACGTGAAGTACCTACCGCCGTGTGACACGAGTGGTTCCGATCACTGCTCATGAGGCTAATTCGCCAATGAAGAGATAAGTACTGCTTTTTTAAATGAACAATTGATTTAAATTGAGACTGATCCTCTTGTCAATTATAAAAACTTAGAAATTATCATATGATTATATTATTTATAGAAGCAAAGTGTATTTTTAATAATAATAATTGTGAACTGAATAGTTTCTGATGATTGTTATTTGATATATACCTAAGCTAAGAACCATTTTCCTATAAGTATAATACTAGGTAACACTGTTACTGTTGGTTAAAATATTTAAAGATTTGTTTTTATTATTCTATCATTTTATTTCTTAGTTGGATTGCCTAGGGATTAATAAAAGAAGAAACATTTGTCACTTAGATTATTAAATAATTGACATGATAGTTACAGGTTGTTTACCTACTTAACTATTTATTTTATCACCTGGCCTGCCTACTGATAGCAACCAACCTTGCAACCAACATTTGATGGATGATTATCTTTAAAAAAAAGTAGTTTGTAAAAGCTCCAAACCATATCATTTGTAAGTAAAGTAAAGTAAAGTAAAATTTTATTTTTAAAAACAGTCATTAACAATTACATTTTGGTGGATCACACTAGGCAGAGCCTGTCCCGTGACTCCACGGTTGCACATTATATTAAAAGTATCATTTACATAAGCAGTTAGAATTTATACAGCAGTTGAAGTTAGCAGTTATACAGCAGTTGAACATTTATAAATATTATGTTTGATTATAAATATCGTAGTAAATAGATAATGACAAATACAAAACCTTAAACAAACAGCTAGCCTTTCTCTCGTTCCTATAGCTTTCCTGTAGTTAGTATCATATTTAATAATAGAAGGCTTTAATAGATCATGCAGCTCTTCGAATGATCCCCTGGACATATGAAAATACCAAAAAAAACGGTCTTCATGCGACTCCAGTTCGCGGTACAGGTTTTGAAATTCACCGTATTTTTCCCTTCTAGCATTGATATCATGAACCCAGAGTCTTTTTTTTGTTGTTTTCTGACATGATAGAAGAAGCAGTATGGCTTCTTCTTCGTCCGACGAACTGCTATCGAGCATAGTGAATTTATAACACGACAGACGTAAAACAAAATGGCGGCTAGTCACGCAGCGGTGCTGCAGCGTGCGCCGCCGTTGCGTGTACAGCTCTGCAGCTCTGCGTGCACAGCTCTGCGTGCGCAGCTCTCGGTGTGACATGGGTGCCGTGCACGCCACGCAACGCGCACGTGCACGTGCACGTACACGCATCTGGTGTGACCCAGCCTTTACCATTAATATAACGGAACGGGACTTAATCGCATATAAATGTATTTCGAAAGTACCCCCCTCCAACGTTTTGACTGCGGGTACGGCATACTCGGAAAATAACCTATATGCGGAATTAAGTCCCAGTTTGTTATTGTATTTATATTCATTTAAATATTTAAAATAGTTCGCCTACCCCGTTTCTTTTTATTAATTAAAGTCTGTACAGTCAGCAGAAGATATTTCTTAGCGGGTCCCTACCCGTGATCCCCGTGGTCCTTACACAATGATCTTAACATACGCATAGAATAGTCTTGGCAATAATTTACAAAGCGTTAGCGTTTAGAAAATAGCGTTTCACGTGTGGGATAAGTCTGTTATGTTACCATTATCATCCGAGAGTACCGTTAGGAATCCAAAAATTATATTTCATAATTTCCTTAAAACCTTCCGAAATTGTATCATAAATAACTATTATTTACCAGAATATCCCATACGTTATATTTACCGGGCGTGACAATTGTAAGCAACCCGGCCTACAATTTGTCCATACAGTGACGTTATCATTTGCGTGATTTATTACTCTCGAAGCAAAAAACCGTGACTGTTTTTCTGACGTTTTCTGGTTCCGTAGCAGAAATTACAACAGTAGAATCCCTATAGTTTCGCCTCGTTCATCAGTGTGTCTGGTCTGCAGGCCTAATCAAAATGCCATGCTGCAATCGTATACGATAAACGATAAATGTATGAGAATGACATTACATAACATTAATTATGGTCACGTGACTTATTGCTTTTCGTATACGATTGCTGAATGCCATCTTGGCTATGCCTGTTGTTCCTTTGTCCATCTGTCTTCTATCTAACTCTTTGTAATGATAAGTAAACTAAAACATAGACGTAAAGACAAAATAAAAAATCCGCTATTAAATGACGATATTATAATAGCAGTTCGGGAGGTCTCAGAATGATACTCAAATTATTCTTTTGTTGCTCTTAATTTCGCGTGATACAAAAGTGAGCAGAACAGACGCACGAACAGACGCAGTGAGAGCACTTACTGAGCTCGCGTTTAACTAATTTGTTTGCCCAATGCCCCGAGAGATGGCGGTGTTATAATCGCAGTCTGTATTGTTACAAAAAAATATTCCGACCTACTTATTTTTAGAAGGAAAAAGATAGATCTCATAACGATCAGTCACAATTAATTTAAAAACCAAAAAAGATCAAGCAATTAGAGCAGAAATCCTATTTCCATAAGCTACGACCCAATTACCGGATATTTCATCGTCCCAATGTATACAGCATTCAGACTCCGAGATTCAAAGAAAGCTAAACAAATCATTGCCCATTGATATTAAGAAGAGAATTAATTGGCTACTCCCGACAGTAGATTAGTGACCCCGGGCGGGAGATTTGTCAATGTAATCATCTTTTCATACGACTAGGGACGATCAAGGGAATTTATTAATTGTACCATCTAAAAGACCGTAACGGTGATAAAGATCGGCTGGATCTTTTATGTATGTCTCTAATTTGCCGGATTCATATCGCATAGATATTATCGGCCGGGAATGATTTTATGTCGGTATTTCTCGTGAATACGAATGTTGAAGAAACTTATTTACCAGAAATCCTGATGAATTAGATACTGTTGTACAGTCAAAGGCAAAATAAGATGTATATAAAAATAATCAAAAATATGTCCCAGTGCACTTTAATTCTGTGTAATGAGAACGTCGTAATGTTTTATTAGAGGATTTTTTTGTTAGGTACATATTTTGAGATGGTTTTAGAGTGGCCCAGGGTTTCAATAGGTTTAATTCAACCCGCAGAGACACTCATTATTAGAGTTAGGGTGCGGCTCCACTGAGGCGGAGAGGAGCGGAGATGTGCAAAATTGACCAATTACATTCTTCAATTAGGCCAATTTTGCACATCTCCGCTCCTCTCCGCCTCAGTAGCCGCACCCTAACACCTGTATTTTCAATATATTTTATCCATAAAGAAATACCTAATATTTCATCACAAAATCGCCATATGAATTGGTATTTAATATACAGGGTCGAAATTCTTTTTGGTTCAGTGATATTTTGCATAAAAAAGTAAAGCGTAAAATAGTACATTACGACATAAGTGCGAAAAACATGAAATTCGAAACGAGTGGCGATGTTTTAAAACACGACCAATAGGGAGTGTTTTAAATCGATACGAGTTACGAATTTCGTTTTTCCACGTGTCTCGTACGACGTTTTTTAGTGCAGATGGCCCTCCGAAGTTTTGGAGCTGACGTAAAATGACACACTTCTCGCACTAGAGCCTAAAAAAGGCACCATCTATACTAAATAATAAATTTTAATTTTCATACAATTTGTATGGGCATTTTATGAAAGGTAGTCAAAAATCACTATTTTATCGCAACCTGTATGTTTTTTCCAAAATCTGTAAACGCCAATTTTCATTAATTTAAAATCGAGGGAAGGTCTTCAAAGACCATTTTTGCGTAGCTACTCTGGATCTGGAAGCTGCCCTGACTGACCCAAAAAGAATTTCCACCCTGTAGATTGATATTCCGTATTATTAAGCCTTTGAGCCACGCCTGTTGAAACATTTACGCACGTGTAGATTATATTTGCTGTAATCATTCGTTCGTCGCCGTAAATAACATTTCGGATTTTTGTACACAAACATGTACATAAACGGCCTATTATATTTATTACGTTATATTTTATTGTCTTATCTCTGGTTTCACTAAAGGAAAAAAGTACGTCGTGTTAAATACGGCCACACGTTAAAATAGAAGTGTGTGTTAAAAGGTAACCATATTTTTTGCAATACAGCCGTATTGCAAAAAAATATGATTTTATGTTCCATAAAATTTAATTGGTACACGACGAGTAGGCTTAAACTATCTTAAGGTTTGGATAGGCCGTAATAAAATATTAATTTAGGGACTACATTAAATTAAAATATAAATAAATACCCCAACTCCTCCTCCGGATGTGGCCTTGTGGTGACGGCAGTAAGAAGACATTTGTCACCACCAGAACTTCTCCTGCGGGTTTCGTTAGAGTCGACTAAGGGATTGAAGTGTCACTGACCATTATTTGATAAAAAATTGATGATGAGCAGCAGCGTCATCATAGTGGACACATTACTGCTTACTGCTATCGCCAATGCGCTTGCCCAGCGTGGCGATTATGGGCATTTACCTCCTAATGCGTATACACGCATAGTTAATAGGAGAGGCTTACGTCCAGCAGTGGACTAGTGAATAGGTTGATGATGTATGTATGTACGATAGACTACATTTTTTTTTGTGGAACAACTAAAATTATTTTTTTTGTTGTTTTTTTTTTTAATAGTAATAAATTCAAATAAAATATTGCAAATTTCCGAGGCCCGGTTCCGCTAAGCTTGCTGAGTGGCCGAGTGGTTTAGGCTTCGGCAGCGAAAGCTGCGAGCGTGGGTTTAAATCCCACCTCCGGCGTTTGTAAACTTTGTATTTTGTCTTTGGTACCTATAATTTGTTTTTTTTTAATTATTGTGAAATGCATTTTACGGTAGATAAAATAAATAGTTTCACCACGAGAAGAGGAGACAAATGTATACTTACTGCCGTCACCACGTGGCCTAATATTGGATAAAGAAATAGAAATCCGTGACTAGAATTATCACAAATATTTGTTCCTTTGTAGTGGCTGTGTATGTATTAAAGTATATTATGTTATTATAATTGTATCGTTGCTTGGTACCATACAAGCCTTAATTGAGCTTACCGTGGGACAAGGTCGGTTTGATAAGACGTCCCAAGATATTTATTTATTTAATCAACCAGACGTTATCAACCAGACGTTTCGCGATCTCAGCAAACAATTTGCGTGCGCTGGGCCCCCCTGAACCTATAGTATCTACGCCAAACAGTAGAAAATCGTACTCTTTTCCGAGGCCCTTATATTTATTACGTGATGTTTTCGGTAATATTCTTAGTTACATAACAAGACGTAAAACAGAATAAAATATTTTCCAATTAAATTAAGAGCGGCTCGTGAATAATAGAACTAAAGAGGACGCGCTTTCATGAAAATTAAAAATAATAGCTACTGCTAGGCATCTTCAGGTTTCAGAAAAATCTAATTCGTTTACTTAACCTACTTAAGATAACTTAAATATTTGATTCAATAATGGTACCTACTGATTTTGAAGAGAAGAAAAATGTCTACCGATTTAAGATTTCGCAATTTTCAGTCACATTTTAAACTGAATCGGGACTTAATGGCGTACAGTCAACGTCAGAGAAATCATAACTGTTCAGGTGTAAGAACTATATTTACACAACTTTATTGCCTTGACAATAAGCTCGTGGAAATATTATGTTTTTCCCCGAAACCGAAATTATGTCTATGTCGTCGATTGTACTCTTGTATTTATTTATTTCCACGAAATTGTTGGCGTAACGTAAACAATACTATGACTGATGTTAGCATAGTCAGCCTGTCACTACGGACGTAACGTTACGCCCGATACGTCAGAACGAATATGAGTATTAACTATTTGTTATTGATTCTACAAATACTTGTTTATAATCAAAACACTACTATTTTTTTCAAATTCATCATCAGCCTATTTCTTCTCCTATTATATGATACATTCGGAGGTAATTCCCACAATCACCTGGGCAAGCGGCTTGGCGATCTCAGTACTTGAAGTGTGTGCACTATGATGACGCTGCCCATCATCAATCTTCAACATTGAATCGACCCTTAAAATATCCACGGAAAGAGTTTGAGTGGTCACAAAATGCGTTCTTACTGCCGTCACCACGCAGCAATTTTTGGTGTTCATTCATTCTCAGCCGATAGACGTAGTGCTATACAATTTATAAATCTTCTATGCTGCCGCATAGGCAGAGGCCTGTAGGGGGGCTGTTGCCACAATCGCCATGTTTGGGTTGGTTTGGGTTGATAATCGCAGTAATACGAGAATTTAAGAAGATGCTGTCCATCCGCTGGTGGTCTAATATTACAACGTGGCAGTCTATATCTTACCAAGATAATATGCACTACAATTTTATCACAGTATTAAACTGCTTTTCCTACATACCCTCTTTTCTGCGTCACATTAAATAAATGGAGCAGTTAGAAGGGTTCAGGGCGTTAATAGCGTAATGGCCGATATCACGTGACGCGACGTGCCCCTCAAAATATAGAATTATAATGACTTCGAGCCGCAAAATTTATACGAGTACCATGTGGAGAATATAAATTTTTTACACATACGTGATTTTATCTTGCGGTATTTTATTTGGAAATTATTAAAAAGCCTGATTTGTACAGTGATGTTGATAAAGATTACGATTGGAGATATGAATTAAAACAAATTGAAGTTGGTCTAGTTATCTTTTTCCTTTTTTGCGTATATAATATAGGTATTAATAATAATATAATTAATAAATATGAAAAAGGTGTGAAAGATTTAAAAAAAACATATTAATTCGGTTATGTCTTATAAATTATCTTATACGTATACCTATACCAAAAGTCAGTATAAACTAAAAAAAAAATGTTTGACTTTCCACTGACTGTTACTGACGTTTGGTATAGGAATATACATAAATTACATATTTTCTAATCGTGTTGCGTATTTTTATAACTAGGCTTGGGACTTTTGGATGCTCTAGCATCCGCGGAGTCGCCATTATGTTACATTTTTTTTAGAAGTCAAAGTCAAAGTACTCAATAATTTGTGTGCAGGTATGTAATTATAATAAAACACTTTACCGTTAGTAAACAAAATAAAGAAAAAAACATTTAAATAACAATCACAAAAATGTCTTCCTCAATCTAATGTAAGTCGATACTTCTAAATTGCCGATGACGTACTGGCTTTAGTCGGTTTTAATAATAGTCGACTTTTTGAGTTTTAAGGTTGTGTCAGACGCGTATAGTTGGAGAAATATAAATTGAATGTTTATTTTTACTATAATGTAGGTAGAAAGTTACCAATTTATGTTTCACGAACTATATCAATAAATGTGGGACTTGTCTTTACTTATTGCTAGTTCATTGTAAGGCTTTATCCATTCTAATAACAAGCTATATTCACCACATTTATTTTGATGGGATACACTTTTAACATGGTTGACAATACATAAACACCTTTTTCCGACATTGAAATGAACATAACATAAAGAGCAAAATATACAAGACTTTTCTTCATTATATATTTTATTCCTGATACGGCTCTAACCAGGATTTAATTTCGCAAGTGGTAAAATGATTAATTTTTAAATGTTATTACAAATTGCGTAAACAATCTTTCATCTGAACTGACATCCTATTAATCAAGTGTTTATTTTTGTCTGAAATAGATGTCAGTAGTTTGTCAAACAAAATAAAGGTATCAAAGAGGATGCATAGCAAAGTAAATCGTAGCTACGTATATAGTATATATTATGCATATCGCATCAACTGTGAACTTCGCCATGTGTGTGTAATAGATTTGTAATAAAATTAATTGCATAATATTACTTACAGATCATGATATCCTACTAGGTTTTATTTCCAGGCTGAACCATAGCGAGCATTCAAAAGTCCTAAGCCTATTTATAACACACTCATATTATTTGGCTTAATAAACACAAGTGCCTAATGATGCCTCTGTCATCGAAAAGATAAAACAAAATTAGATAAGGTAAAAAGATGAATGAAAGGGCAAAGGTACCTACTAATTAATATTGAGTCGTTAAACTGAGGCCGACCTTTGAATTTGAGAAATCTTTCACTAAAATATCGAAAATTATCAAGAATTAAGGTAACATCATTAAAGCGTAGTACAGTCGTGAGCATAATATATCGTAGCGTTCTGAGCGCTCAGAAATATCTGAACACGGGCGTGTTAGGGCTATAAAGACGTTTTCAGATATTTTTGAATGCTCCGGAGTCCGGACGCTACGATATTATCTGTTGGCAACTGTACTTATCCATGGATTCAAAGCTTTATTACCAGACATCGTACGATTTCCAGCATTTTTGGTGCAGTGTAGTTCAATTAAGGGATGTGAAGTAAGCTATTCGAAAGGAGATAGCGAGTTAAGGTTCATGCTAAAAATTGATCCCTGGATTCCTTTAACTCAACTACATTTCACCAAAAACCCTAGAAGTTAGTTAAAGGAATCCAAGGGTCAGTTTAAGTTGAAACGAGTAATAACACGTTGTAAGACAACTAACGATTAACCTACCATCTCCTTATAAATAACTTACACCATATCCCTTAATTGAACTACATTGCACCAAAAATGCTGGAAATCGTACAATCTGTTTATTACCTACAGTAATATTAAATTTTTATTTGACTTTTGAATTTGTTGTATATTTTCGTGTTTTTCAGAGTTACAGTGCTCGGCCGCTATGAAATCATTCCTGACACCTGTCAAAAAGTGACATTGCTGACAGATAATATACTAAAATGACAGCTGTCATGATTGACTCCATAGCAGCCAAGCACTGTAGTGTAACCTGTAGGTTTAGCATATAATTAAAGCTTTAAGTGAGTATTTTGCTGGTAAAATGGCAAATTCGTAGTGTCTCTGTTTGCAAGTTTCATCTGTTATTATTATGTATATATATTATATTTCTATACGTGTATGTTTTACTTTAAATTGTGTTTTTTTATTAAATTATCAGTTATGTTATAGTATTTACCTTTTTTTTGTAACTGTAACTCTGCATTTATCGCACCGCCTACATATTTTCTGCTTTACCCGAAGGTTGACTGGTAGAGAATGCCTTGTAGCATTAAGTCCGCCTTTAGTACAATTGAATTTTTCCATTTATGCATTAAATATTAAATAAATAATAAGATGGAAAATCTATCTCGCAGCAATATACTGAAGTACAAAAACGCCTCCTAACTTAGCAAGCCGGTAAGTATCCTTTGTCCTTTATCGTCTTGTCATCATTGCTATAAGACGGAAAGGAACAATCAATACCTACTTATCCGCATGCTAAGTTAGGAAAAAATGGTGAATAAGAGGGTAGTTGTTCAAAATGTGTTGTACACCAAAATAACATTTGAAGAGATCCCTCGATTTCTCCAAGATCTCATCATCAGACCCCAACTTGTCCCGTTGGCACCATCTCGGGGTTATACACGTACGATCACAAAAATAACTTTTAAAATCAGTTTACGATTCTCGGAGATATCAGGTTAACATACATGCAACAAAAAAAAATCAGTCGAATTGAGAACCTCCTCCTTTTTTTGAAGGCAGTTAAAAATTAAACCGCCATTTCAAAATAGTTGTGATTGGTTTATCAAAGTTTTGATTGGCTATATTCTGTAACCGATTGTCAAAATGTCAAAGAAGTTGCGCCGAAATATGCGCGGTATGAAGAAAAGTGCTATGTCCTGCCCATGTTGGCACAATTGAACAATTGTTTTAGGGGCATTTTTGAGCTGGCGTTAGACGTCTATGTTATTGGTCGCAGATCGAAGCAAACATTTACGAATCATTCATCACTAACAAATGAACTTAAGTGATCAAACTTTTCCAATCTCGGAATTGATGTCTCCGTGTTCCGAGTAAACCTATTTGTTACTTTAATGTCAAAGAAAAGTGGAAAGCCACATTTTATTCTCGCATATTTCCAATATTAAAGTGCAGTAGAAAAATACCATTTATAACGTGATTACGGAGCCGTTAGTCATAACTGGAATACACAAGATTTATAGTATTTATCATTTTGAGAGTGGGTCAAAATTATTTTCGTTGTTTTATTTTGTGTCCCTAAAACGTGACGCAGTGGTGATTTTTGTATGAGATGATGTTTTGTTTTCAATTTCTGATATATGGATTTAAATCTAGCGTGAAAAAGAAATACAAGTGCACCGGGTTTTTTATATCGTCGACCGTAGGTTCAATTAGGGTAAGGGACAAAATGTCGAAAATGAGTTAAGTATACAGTTTTGTTCAGAATTTCGCGCTCTTTCGAATGGTGTATATGAAAAAATTCTAGCTTTAAAAAAATGTTCCTTACCCTACTTTTTTTTAGGGTGTACCGGATCAAAATAGCTCCAAAAAATAAAGTAATTAGAAAAAAATTCTACACAGCTACTAAAAATTAGTGTAATGTACGTAAGCAACCGAATTTAAACAAGGTAACCGGCCTTGCACTTAGGGAATGACCCTTACGCGGTTTATTTTTGATGAGAAAATAACAAAATTGTTATTACGCTAATAATTTTGGAATCGAAAAAAAATCTTTTGCGGATACCTTAAAGTGATTTGCGTGGATATTAAAATAATTGTTCCTTACTTTAATTTGCTCGCATAGTAATTTATACGATGTGTGCGTTACGCTATTTTTTTATAAGTTATGTTTAAACTCGGAGTAAAATACTTAAAATGTACTTGACAGAATTAATGAATAATTTAATAATTATATTAAATATACTTAAATACATAGAGAGCCATGACCAAGGAACAAATGTTTGTGATAAATAAAGACACAAATAATGCCCTCGCCGGGATTCGAACCCGAAGTAGTGTAGCTTTAAAACTGGAAGTAGATTCAAAAGTGCTTTTGCGATGCTTATTTGAATAAAAAAGGTTTGCGTTGACTTTGACTATGTTGTGCAGAGTTGCTGCTAGGAAGATTCAAGATTTTGTAGAAATCGTTACACAAATCTACGAACAAATAAAACATGGAAGCCGCATGCCATACTAAATTGCCTTTCAAAAACGGTCCTGAATTTTAGTTGACAAATGTCACCACCTCTTCAATGTATCACGGTATTCACGGTATTGAATTTCCATGTCAACCTATATAAACTGGACATAGTTACGCGAAAACGTTCCAACCCACATGAGTTTGTCATTAAAATCTAAACTTTCTGTCAAATGCAAAAGTCGTCAATTTTTATGTCAAGCTCATGTGGGTTGGAACGTTTTCGCGTAACTACGTCCAACTTAAGTCACCATTTAAAAATAGTTGTGATTGGTCCATCAAAGTTTTGATTGGCCATACCTATTCTATAGAAATTTGTCAAAGATGTTGCGCCGAAATATGCACGGTGTTAAGAAAAACGCTATGTCCAGCTCATCATGGCACATTGAACACGTTACACGTCCACGTTATATAATTATTGGTCGCAGAACTCGCAGACACAATTGATCAAGTTCAGATGCATGGAATCTATTATGTAGAATCGTGACAAGGCATGAACAAAAAATTATCCTAATTAAAGGGGTGTTCTGTGCAGTATGTAAAATATACAAACTAAAATCAATTTCACCATTTATTTCATACACATGCTTATTAAAAATTAGAAACAATACAAGTACTCATTAATATCGAAGACTTTTGAAAAATTTAAAGCTAATATAGATGAATGAATAAAAATTGTATAAACAAAATCAGTACCAATAGGTAATAATAAAATATGAAGTAATTTCTTCCAACTCTTTACTTTGCCATCATTTCTTATCCAAGGCTTCCAATAACAAAGTTTATTAAGTAATTGAACATATTGCGAAAACACAAATCAAATTATTTATTAACTAAATATTTTGATTTGTATTTTTATTCGCCAAAGGCTTCAAAGGCGCCTAGCCTTGTAAGGGATTGCATATACCCGAGAAATTTGACCGGTGGTTGCTAAGACCGAGTGGCCGAGGGGTACAGGCATCAGCCGCGAAAGCTGAGTACGTGGGTTCGATCCCCACCTCGGACATAGGTGATCTTGGTCGTTTTTCTTTGGTATATGACATCTAATATTTATAATTTATTAAGTAAATTATGAAAGGGAATTATAGTATTTTCAACCGACTTTAAAAAAGGAGGAGGTTCTCAATACGACTGTATCCGATTTTGATGGTTCTTTTTTATTCGAAAGCTGATGGTCCCATTTTCATTTGGTCCAGTTCTGATAATTATAAGTCTTAACCCTTTACCTACGGGGCCATAATATTTGCTATTAAATTGTTTGACTTGACACCATTACATAAGTATGACTTTAATTGGACAGTGGTGGCAACTCTGTTTGTAGGTAAAGGGTTAATTGGCATTATGCAAGACAATTGGATGAATAACTCGATACCACGTCAACCGATTTCCATAAATCAATTTTTAACCGACTTCAGAATAAACCGGGCTAGTCCCGTTGGCATCAAGTTGGGGTCTGGTTATGGGATCTTGGAGATATTGGTTGAAGTCGGTTTTTTCAAACGATTATTGATATCGTTTGTCATATAGAACTCTTCGATCGGGAAACATTATCATATCAGAGACCACGTCACCCATGGTCGGATTTTTCATGGCCATGTTTTTGGGGGGCGTACATTGCATACAAGCCATGTCACCCCACGCATCGTGTCCTCGCAGTATATCTGTTGACCATTGCAGCGGCTGAAGCCCGCGTACCCCTCTTGCTGGCAACATTTCCCCGGTTTGTCTCCCTCTGACCCGCACGCGTTATCGCCACTTGGCACACGATTTTCAGCTTCGCTGACAACAGCCATGACGAATAGAAAGAGGGTAGTCTTTAAATGTTTCAATGCATCCATGATGAGCAACTGTTAAGTTTTCTATGCTGGATATTTATAATTTAAAGACAAACGGGTCTTAATTGCGTAAACTTACGTTTAATTATATCCTGACGTTTCGGGCATGACGTTACACCCGTGGTCGCAGGCAGACTCTAGATATTTATATTGGCTATAAAGAAAATTAACAAGGAAATTTTTCTTTAGGTTCAGATTTGCCTTCATCTGTTCTTTTTAATCATAGTTATTATCACTCTGTGGGACGTTTTGGTTAAGCTTAAAGTGGTACCGGTTCCATTCCATATAACAATTAGAATATCAATTGGTACCCTAGTTCACAATCGAACTATTTCAGTCACTTTTATATGTCTCTGGTTTCTACGGGTATATTCTCCTGCACGCTTAGAACACATGATTGTTGCGACAGTATGTCGTAGCGAGATAAATTTTCCGTCTTTTACTTAGTATATTACATATCAATATGCGACATAATATTATTATTTATACTAGTTAATTGAAATAACCCAAGTTATAATAAAATACCAATGGTAAAGATCTCTTAAAACCGTAGAAATACATTATTTCTGTTAAAAAGTTTATTATAATTTATGTTATGAATGATAAAAAATATTATTATTTGTATTAACACTGTCAATTATTTTAAGTAAGTTACATTAAACTGATAAAGATCTGTTAAAGAAGAAAAAGTACATTATTTTGGTTTCTTTCTGTTTTAATTATTTTTAGATAATTACTGTGTGCTAAAACTATCAAACACAATAACTTACGTTTAACCTGAATACTCAAACGAGATTCTGATCAGCTTTATGTATGTATGTGTCTTTGTTTATTTTTTGACAAGAAATAAATATTATTACGAAAATAATGATGTTTCATTCCAAGAAAAAACATAGCGTAGGTACAGGTTAGGGAATAACACATTTCAAGTAAACCACACAATTAATAGGAGGAATTATTTTAGATAATTACTGTGTGCTAAAACTATCAAACACAATAACTTACGTTTAACCTGAATACTCAAACGAGATTCTGATCAGCTTTATGTATGTATGTGTCTTTGTTTATTTTTTGACAAGAAATAAATATTATTACGAAGATAATGATGTTTCATTCCAAGAAAAAACATAGCGTAGGTACAGGTTAGGGAATAACACATTTCAAGTAAACCACACAATTAATAGGACATGGATTTCCTATACACATTTAGACACAATAACTTATTTTTTTTCTTATTTTCAAAACGGATCATCCTTACGCTAAAACTCACGTAGCATATTTTTACAAATACACTATCTTACATTATTTTGCTTTAATTAAAAAAATCATTAAAATACCCTTACTTTATTTTTTTTTAATGATATTGAATCTGTAAATCGATGTCAAATTAGCGTAAGGGACATGACTAAAAATTGCTACGAGTGTAATCGACGTTAGTAATGAAACATATTAGAGTAACGGACACCAATTTTCCTTAATATCTAGTCTACGTAAATAAATACTATTTAGGCGGAAAGAGCACCAAAATATAAGAATACGTCTGAAATCGGAGCCAGGAATGTTCAAATACAATAAAAGTTATGAGCGAATAAGCAGAAAAAAAAACTTTGTCGGGCTCTCCTGTAAAGTCGTATTTTGTCCCTTACCCTAATTGAACCTACGGTCGACGATATACTGTGTCGAAACAGCAACTAAAAGCGTGACAGAGTGGTATTAAACAAGACAACGAAAACAATTGTACGTTACGTGAATTTGATTTAAAATGTAATAATGGGCACAATCATATTTTCATATTATCATTTAGGTGCATTATAACACGTTAAATATAAAAAATCGCTACCTGACCAAATACATATTAGATGTTCACATATTTTTTTAAGGGTCGGATAGATGTGGGAAATTTTAGAGATTCTGTCAAATTTCCCCATTTCGCACACACGCGCACTTCACGCACACTACCTCATTTTACCGAGCGGGGTCATTGACCCTTGGTGATTTTTTTAATGAAAGCGGCCGAGTTTGTAATTTATTACTACCTCTTTTGAATAATTACACTTGTCAAAGTACTAGATGGTAAAAAAGATAGAGAGGGATAGATTTTATAAGACTATCCTTGTCTTTTCGAGTCGTCTCAATGCAATGCAAAAGACAGATTTAATATATCGGGCTTGTAACCAATGCGTGTAATAGTACATTGTGGATCAAGGGTGGTAAGTACGGAATTACTAACGAGAGTGTTAGAAGCCCGACGCCATTAGGCGGAGGGCTTTTATGACTCGAGTTAGTATTCCGCTTACCGACCGTGATGCATACAATGTTTTTCATCACACTTGCCAACCAAAAAATAAGTTTTATTCATAATATTATTAAATGACGTACTGACATTTCTATTACTCTCTAGGGAATTTGATTTTTCTATTACTCCCGCTACGCGCGCAAGCCATGGCGCGCTTAGACAGCAAGTGTGATGAAAAATATTTTTATAGGTATATAATAGTTCTCGCACTAGTGCGGCAAAAATCTGTAGGTACTGAAAATGGATTTTCAATACAGATCAATCAATTTGTTACAGTCACTATCAGATATATCTGAGCGACCACGGCACTCAAAAATATCTGAGCATGCCAATAGAGGCCTGCTCAGATATTTATGAGAACCCTGGCCGCTCTGCTATATCAGATGGCGACTGTACAGCATCGTATTCTGATTAGGAAATCGTAAGAGAAAAAAATCCGCGGAAGAACAAAATTGACTTGGTTCGAGAGTATGCCTGTTTGACCAACTGGTAAGGCAAACCCACGTCTTGTTGTCCACTATAATTTTAAAAAAACTATTTTTCTGATCGGAACACGATACTGTTGTAAGTATTCACTACCACCAGCTTTTCGTAGACATTCAACTTTCCCACTGTTGTGTGCGTCAAACGCACAAGAGTCCACCAACGATTGCACATGCACAGTGCCAACGACGCACATTTGCGAGTCCATACTAATTTGACATTTACAGAATTCGCTTCGGTATAATGTTTGGTGAAGTAGTTTCCGTGAAAAGTCAAATAAATGGAATTATGCATTACATCTGTATAATTATTATGTGACTTACCAGCAGTTATCAGGTTTTAGGGAGCTTATTTTACTAAATTAAATTGCATTCATTATAAAAATAAAAATGCACATAGGTAAAACATTAAGACTTTTATTATTTATTATACACAATTACAACTGTAAATTGAAGAACAGACAAAAACAGTTAAAAGAAAAAAATAGATCCTAAAAAAATTATTACATTCACTAATTTAAATATTTGATGTCATAATAGGTACTAAATAAACAATGCATAAACATGCAATTTATGCATGAGCCCGTAGCTGAAACAGCTTTATGGTTTACATCCATACTATCATCGCAGCGTTCATCAGAACTGACATTAAATTTCTCTTGCACATTTCACACCGAAAATTAAATTTCGAGTGCAGTCCCTTTCATTTTTCAGATTTAATTTTCATATAAGAAAAAATACATCCAAATTATGGGCCATGATCATTGATCTTAGCTAATTGATCCAGGAAATGTTGTACCTACATTAATTATCCGTCGCCCTGTAATTGGACTATTTACATGACTAGTACCTTTCTCTATAATAAATTCATGCTCTTCCTCTGGCAACTCCTGGTTCCTATAATAAAAAAGTTAGATAAGTTATATTATTAGTCAGCCTTCTCCGTAGCCTACTTAGTAGTGAATGTGCTTATGATGCTGGAGGATCCGGGTTCAAGTCCCAGCGAAGGCATTAAATTCATCTCTAATCCAAGCCGAATCCAGGAAATTTCATATAACATTAAATACTCTAAATATGGCTAGGAATACAACATTAAAATATGTCGCAACTCGCAATGCTCGCGAGCAGCCTGTACTCGTATGTACTGATCTATTATACAGGGCGTCCCACGACGATGCCACATGGAGGGAAAGTACCTTAAATATCATAGATAGCATATTTTACTGAAAGAAGATTTCTTTTATGTTTAAAACTAAATAAAACAGCATTCTTTTTTTTTTTGAAAAACAATTGTATGGAAAAAAAATATCGCGACGTCGGAGAAAAAATACCTTAATTACCTATTGTAAAGGAACATCTTACTGAAAGAAGACATTATTTCGATTTACAAAAACAAGTTGAATTGCATTCTGAATTATTTCATGGTTAAACCGGGATTCGAACCCGCTAATGTATGATATCACATAGCTAAAATTAATTGGCCGTGTGGTGACAGCAGTAAGAATACATTTGTCACCACCCCAACTCCTCCTGCGGGTGTCGTAAGAGTCGACTAAGGGATTGAAGTGTCACTGACCATTATTTGATAAAAGATTGAAGATGGGCAGCAGCGTCATCATAGTGGAAACATTACTGCGATCTCCAATCGGCTTGCCCAGCGTGGTGATTATAGGCATTTGCCTCCTAATCCGTCCACACGCGTAATTAAAAGGAGAGGCCTAAGTCCAGCAGTAGACTATCATAGGCTGATGATGATGATATGATGATAAAATTCATAAATCCTGAACTTTTATAGATAGTCTTCTAGAAAGGTTCAAAATGGCGTTAAAATACAAAAAAAAAATCACATACCGACTTTAGTAGCTGTGCCTACGTTATGTACATACGTATGCTTACAAATATTGCAACGATTAATTGAACCAGATTTTGGTGGGCCGATTATGGTGAGAGGAGAAGTATGCTTACTTAACTTCGATAACAATACAATAGATGAACCTGACCTGATGAAGAATTGAAAGGTATCTATAGGCCCAATTGATCTGAACTTTAGTAAGTATGCCTTTGGTGACAAAACTACTGTAAGGTGTAATAGCGCGGGTTTGATGAGTTGGAGGATGATCATAATATACTGTGTGAGTATTATTATTATTACATCTTATTGTAGTTTTGTTCGGTTCATTCTTAGAAATCGATGACTAGCAGAAAGCTGTGTCCTTACACATTGTCTGAGGCGGTTTCATTTGCCAGAGGAATTACGTTGCCTCATTTAATGGGGTAGACTCATTGACTGCGTTTCATTAGTAGGATAGCTTACTCTAAAACAATAAATCGTCCATTAATTCTATAATTCATTTAAAAAATTCAATAGGACGATTTAAAGTGTCCATAGCCAAAATGACAAGAACGGAAACCTTATAGATTCGTTATGGCCGTCTGTCATAGACGATTTACTTTCAAACTGTAATAGTACGGTCAAATCGTACATAATTTTACCCTAAACTCGCAAATCAAGTAGTATCGCTGCATTTTTGGTATGTTGTTTAGACACCACAGGGCAGTATAAAACCACATTTTGCAAGCAAAAAAAAGTTGTGCTAGCTGGGTAGTACGCGAAAAACTGCGAAATTTATGGCCATTTTTTAGTTTCTAATTTTTATTTCAAAAACCTTACGTTTTTTGATATCATATGTTATTAAACGTTTAAAGACTAATAAATTTCCAACAAGTTGAGCTAACATGCATTACCGTAGGTCTTATAGTTTCTGAGATTCGAGACTTTAAAAAGTACTCCTTTTTGTAAACTAGATAAAATTTTGTATTTTGCTAATATTTTCGGCTTAATATCGCCTCACCTAATTATGCTACGAAAAACATGCGATAATGACCTTATAGCGCACTTAATATTTAGGGTAAGTGCTCCAGTGAATGAACACTTAAGGAAATTTTCAACTTAATATTTTTTTTGTGGCCATGAGCAATAATGAAGTTTAAATATGAATGTTCTTATAGAATAAACCACTATTGTAGTTTTCTAAAATCAATTTTATTTTGCATAAGTGCTGCACAGTTTTGAATTATAGCTAGCTGTAGGGGATAAAATGGAAAATCACCAGTGAATGAACACAAAATTCTAGTAAATGAACAAATGAAACCAGTGAATGAACTACCTTAAAAATAATGTATTAAAATGCAAAAAGTACTCTATTTCTAATTGCTAGTGCTAGTAATATTCGATAATTGAATTTGAACTTTAAGGAGACATAATAACTATAAACATAATTAAACGACATCAATTACAGTTCCACATTTCTGCGTATTCTGGGATGGTTCAATTAACTCTTCCGTTACCATTGAAGAGTGACCTTATTTGTCGCTTTCGTTAAAAAGTAAACTGGGCTCATTCTGTATATCAATTACAGCAGTTGAATACTTTTGATTAACCAAAGATCTGTCTATATTTATTTCTTCAGTGCCATGAATTTGGAATATTTCGGTTATTTAAATAGCGTTGATTTTGAGTTGAGATATTAAAACTGGCACTTAATACCTAGATCACTAGTTGCAACAGCTTTTAGAGGTTTGTCGAAAGATTCTTGGTCATAATGGAATCTTTTGTATTTTTTTAACCTTTCCATGTCTTAAAACCAGACATAATACAAAATAAATGATTTAGTTCATTCACTGGTTTTCGCAATCCAATTAATGAACTAACTGTGTTTGCGGTAGTTCATTAAAAATTGAATATATCAAGTATTGTGCGAACACTGGCCTTTTGCTAGACAGCACATTTCTATTGAAGTCATAGAAAACCAAATCTTATAATAACTACTAAAACGTCCGATATGGAACAAACAATAAATCACGCAATTCCAGTGAATGAACTCCCCCGTTCGGTCACTAGGTTTAAGCCATTTTTGACTTCTAGTTATAGAACACTGGATTAAAAACCACATTTTGAAACGAAATCACATTAAACTATACTTTAATAGCATGATCATAACCTTCCGGTTTCAATAAAACACGCACTGTACCTGGGAGATGCACGAAACGCACATAATAACACATTAAACACAACGTAAGCTTCCCTCAATCCTTATAACACCTCCATATAAAAAACGAACCGGCGTAATGTGCCCACTTTAGATCATCTCTATTTGGACACTGATGCATATGAGTTGATATAAGTGCTACCAGAACTTGTCAAATAAAGTTCCTACCCGAAAAAAAAAATATAACGCGTGGTAGAAATGTACAGAAAACTTATTTTACGAAAAAAACTAGCATTTTGTTCGTTCACTGGATTTGTTCATTCACTGGAGAACTTACCCTATTAATTTAAGGGTAAAATTAGGTCAGTGAACTTTGAAGTTGAAAGTATAAACGCGAAATTCATAAGGCAGGAGGCCCGCTATCTAAGTTTTTCATACAAATCGCAAGTCGAGTTGCAAAGCTGCAATTTTGGTATATTAAAAAACCGGCCAAGTGCGAGTCGGACTCGCGCGCGAAGGGTTCCGTACCATTATCAATTTATTATTAAAAAAATACAGTTAAATCAACCTACCTCAAAAACTATAGGAGATAATTTAATCAAACCAAAAATCGTTGATAGAGTTTATCAATGTGCATAACATATATTTTTTTTAGAATTTTATATCGCGTAGTTTAAAAAATAGAGGGGGGGGGACACATTTTTCAGACTTTGAGAGCTGATATCTCGAAAACGATTTGCTTAAATAAAAATAAGATGTATAAACCTTCATATCATTTTCAAAGACCTTTCCATTAATACCCCACACGCTTATATACAACTAAAAAAAAATTTCTATCCCTCAGTTACATGTATGGAGGGCCCCCACCCCAATGGTTTTTTTTACAATTTAGTATCATAATCCTGTAGCGGTTCATACAACACATATGCTTACCAAATTTCGTTACTGTAGCATTTATAGTTTCCGAGTAAATCGGCTGTGACAGACGGACAGACGGACAGACGGACATGACGAATCTATAAGGGTTCCGTTTTTGCCATTTTGGCTACGGAACCCTAATAAAGGCCTTATAGATATATACGAAAATGCATATTAAAAGAAAAACAAAAAAATTGTTTGGGCATAGGACGTAAAAAAAGGAAAAAAAATGGTCTTTTTTTAGTTTTTGACGTTTAACTAAAAATCTATTATCTTTTTGATACTAATTTCTATAAAACTAAGAAAGAACATTAAATTTGAAAGGATTTGAGCTACGTTGCATCACCGTAAGTTATATATATTTTGAGATAGGATATTTCATAAAGTGCCCTTTTATCAAAAATTAAACAAATTGTAGGTTACGTTAAAGCTATTCATTAAATATTGGCAAAACGTTCGCGCTAAGAAAAAAAAAGTAATTGTAGATAACAACTACATTAAATTTGGAACAAATTGAGCCGATAACAATTACTGTAAGTCTTATAGTTGGGGGTATACGAGGCTTCAAAACATGCATTTATTTTCTTAACTTAATGAAGGGCACATTTTGAAATGTCGTATCTCTAAATCTATATAATTCAGGGTAATGCAAGGTAGCTCAAATCCTTTCAAATTTAATATTCTTTTTAAGTTTTGTAGCAATTAGTATCAAAAAGATAATAGTTTCCTAATTAAACGTCAAAAAGTAAAAGAAGTCCAATAATTTTTCAGTTTTTTTCGTCTTATGCCGAAATTTCTTTTTTGTATTTCTTGTAATATACATTTTTGTACGTCCTTATAGGGCCTATATAATATACTAAAATTGCAGCTTTGCAACACGACTTGCGATTTGTATGAAAAACTTAGATAGCGGGCCTACTGCCTTTTGAATTACGCGTTTTTATTTTCAATTACAAAGTTTGCTGACATGATTTTACCCTTTAACGAAAGAATATTAAGTGCGCTATAAGGTCATTATTGCATGTTTTTCGTAGCATGATTAGGTGAGGCGATATTAAGCCGAAATCGTTAGGAAAACTCAAAATAGCGTTAGTTTACAAAAAAGAGTACTTTTAAGAAGTCGCAAATCTCTAAAACTATAAGACCTACGGTAATATATGTTAGCTCAACTTGTTGGAAATTTATTAATCTTTAAACGCTTCCTAACATATAATGTCAAAAAACGTAAGGTTTTCTTAATAAAAATCAGAAACTGAAAAATGACCGTAAATTTCGCAGTTTTTCACGTACTACGTAACTAGCACAACTTTTATTTGCTTGCAAAATGTGGTTTTATAGTGCCCTATGGTGTCTAAACAACATACCAAAAATGCAGCTTTACTACATGTTTTGCGAGTTTAATGTACGATTTGACCGTACTATAAGTAGGTACTACTAGAATAGGAGATCTGGCTTCAGGGGTAATTCCGCCAAAAACGAAGTACATTTTTTTTAGTTCATCTTCCGCGTCTTTTTAACATACTATAAGAGTAGTGAAAAATCCAAGTAGATTTTTTGTTGATCTTGAACAGAAAAAGAATCGATCGGCATAAAAAAAAAATTTTTCAAAAATGACCATTTTTTCGCACTTATCTATTGTTTACACACATACAGGGTGGAAATTATTTTTGGGTCAGTAAGGACAGCTACCAGATCCAGAGTAGCTACGCGAAAATGGTCTTAGAAAACCTTCCTTCGTTTTTAAATTAATGAAAATTGGCAATTACAGATTTTGTAAAAAACATACAGGGTGCGAGAAAATTGTCATATTTGACAAAAATTTTTTATACCAATCGATCCAGTTAATGCTCCAAGACCTGAACAACGCAAGCCTTCAAGTTGGACTTCATATGAATTGCACAAAGACTCAGGTGATGACTAACAGCACGAAACGTAGGGTCGAGGTAGACGGGCAGACGATACATTATGTCGATGAGTATAGTATATCTACTTGGGCCAGCTAGTCTCTTTCAGCAAGGAAGTTTAACGCCGTGTTAAAAATGCCTGGAAGAGCTACTGGTCCATGAAAGAGCTAATGAAGGGTGACCTTCCAATGTCACTGAAGCGCAAACTAGTCGACATGTGTATCCTGCCCGTCCTAACCTACGGTGCCCAAACATGGTCACTCACCGAAAGTCATACGTCCAAATTGAAGGTCTGGCAGCGAGCAATGGAGCGCAGCATTTTAGGTGTAACGACGATGGATCTGGAACACTACGCTGCGCTCCAAAACACGCATAGCTGATGTGGTGAAAAGACTGCCAGGCTAAAGTGGGATTGGGCTGACCACGTCTACCGCATGCATCCAGAAAGGTGGGTTATTACAGCCACCAAGTGGATGCCGCAAACTAGGCGGGGACGAGGCAGGCCCAGGCGGAGATAGCGGGACGACTTGGACGCCTTCGCCAACAATTGGCCAGACTTGGCACCGAACCGGGAGCTGTGGAGATCTGAGGGAGAGGCATTTGCCCAGCAGTGGGACACGTCTACAGGCTAGAAAAAAAATCGATCCTGTTTATTTTCAGGATCAAAAGCTTGTATAGACCCAAAAAAAAGTTTTCGGCTAGAAAAGCCGCAAATCGAGATTTAAAATTCCCAATATTCCCATACAAATTGTATGAATGTTATAAAATATTTTTTTCAAGCTTAATTTTTTTATGTCATTAGATTTCATTTGTATCCAGTACCAATAGTTTCTTAGGGGTCAACTTATAGCAATGTATAAAAAAGCCAAAATTTCAAGAAAACTGTTTTTATACATTTACTATGGAAAAAAAGTGAAAGTTTAATTGCATCATCTGTCACGATAATTAGTCCTCCTATGCTAAATGACAATAATACCTACTGTGTGGAAACATTAGCTATATTCATTATCTCGATTTGCGGCTTTTCTAGCCATTAAATTTTTTTTGTTCCCATACAAGCTTTTGATCCTGAACAGAAACAGGATCGATTGGCATTAAAAAAAGTTTATCAAAAACGCCAATTTTCATTAATTTAAAATCGAGGAAGGTCTTATAAGACCATATTCGCGGAGCTACTCTGGATCTGGTAGCTGCCCTCACTGACCCAAAAATAATTTCCACCCTGTCTATATATAGGGTGTTTTTTATATCATTAGCCATATTGCAATGTGTGTTGGGTAAAGGCGTAAAAAAATATTTGGTAAAACAAAAATAATCCATTTTTCATTATCCTTTTTGTTATAGATTTTTTTTTAAATCTCATTATCTACCGAATGTTTGGTCACTATGATCACTTGCTTACTTTGCGTACTGCCCCACCAATCCCACCATCTCATAACTGCCAAATCAGATTGGAAAGGGTGTTTGAGTTTGCAACTTTAATTAACCCGCATAATGTAACTAATTTAATGCGTTATAACGTACGTAACAAGTTTCCAACGCGTGGTGGGGAATGGAGGTGGAGCTTAACTTGCAGGTAAATCCCACGAGATAGCATTATCAGTCTATCGCATACAGTACTAATAATGAGGGTATTTTGAGTTGCGCGCCGGTCTGAGGGTAGTTTGACTCGAGCGCGTTCACGCAAGCGCACTCCTTCTTTGTTTACAGAGTGCTTACAAATGGCACATGGCATCTTGCGATCTGCCGAGTCAGCATAATTTGACCTCAAGAACGGAGTAACTTAAATGTTCCGTCATACAAACGCGTACTGGTTTACCTCAGATATCGATTCTAATGCACTCTCTAAGCAAATTGAATTGTTGATGACGACGAGCAGGTACAGGTAGGTTTGCGCTTGGGCAGTTTTAATCAAATAACAATCGTGTGTGCATGTAGTTAGGACATTTTATTCATTGTTTAGTGCCGATGGTGGGGTGAGTGACGTCGGCTGATAGGTGCTTGTGATGAACTCCTGATTGGCTAAGACTTGACTACTCAAACCTGCTACCCTTTTGTCTGCCATCGAATCGCACAGATTGAAACAAACTTGCCTAGTGACCACAAATTATGTTTTTGCCGGATAAAAAACGGGAAAAAAAACTGAAAAAAAATGTCACTTTTTTTTTCAAAAATGTTGTGTGGATCGCGAATGACATATCCAAATTTGGCTAACGACATAACAAGCACCCTGTATTATTTATAAAAAAATAATACTTATACGTGCAAATGGCAATATTAGGGGTTTATATACCTATCATTTGCGGGTTGTAACGCACATACCTTATTTTCTTTCTTGGTATAGACGACGTCAGTGTTCGTTTATTTCTTTTGTTCCCCATTTGAACAAAGCTGAAAACTTAGGAAAAAAAGTGTTAAAAAAATCATAAGAAATCAAAAGACTTCACTTAAAGAAGACCAACTAACCGAACGAAATAATAGTAAAGGGTCATTCCAAGTGAAGTCAACAAATCGAGTGTGCTGCATGGTTTCTGATTTGAATGAAAAAAATTTAGGATATACTTCATGATGGCAGAAGTGCTGAACCACCATCTCGTAAGCTCTCGTTCTTCTCGTTCTCGTTGCTACGCTCAGGTTTCTATTTTAAAACTATGGAACCCTTTCGCTTGCTCGTGTTTCAATTTCATGCTCGCGGGTAAAATACAACTTTGCACCCTTGTACAACAAACAACTATTTCTTTATAGAAGATTGATGATGAGCAGCAGCAGCACAGCATCGTCACAGTGGACAAATTACTGCGATCGCTAACCCTTTTGCCAGCGTGGTGATTATGGGCATTTACCTCCTAATGTCCAATACGCATAGTTAATAGGATCACCTTGTATATTATTCTATCCATTTATCGGCCTGATTAATATGTACACTATACAAAGTTGCAAATTTCTAATTCTAACGGTCACTCAGTTATGCTGCGGACAGACAGACAGATAGACAGACAGACAGACAGACAGACGGACGTAACGAAAGTATAAGGGTTCCTAGTTTACTACGGAACCCTAAAATCTGGTGTCGATTTAAAACATTCCTTTCAGTCATGTTTTCTTTTATCGCCAACCTTTACTTTTTTCACACTTGTATCGTAATGTCATCATCATCATCCATCATCATCATCATATCAGCCGAAAGACACTCCACTGCTGAACATAGGCTTCTCCCAAAGATTGCCACAATGACCGATCCTGCGTTACCCGCATCCAGCGGACCCTGGGGCAAGAATTTTTTTTTGTGTTTAGTGGTTAATTACGAAAACGTTAACTTACAAAAAAACTGTCTTTTGTAAACCGAATTTCTCTTTTTTGGTGTGACTGATATGTAGGTATACCTGTACCAAATTGCAAATTTGTTATACTAACGGCCTATGAGCTATTCTGCGGACAGACAGACGGACAGACGGACATGGCGAAACTATAAGGGTTCCTCGTTTACCACGGAACCCTAAAAAGGTTGGAATTAATTTTGGGTCTACATCGGGTGGCATAATTTTTTTATTTCAAAAAATTTGTCGCATACTAACTTTACGCCGAAAAATGAATGGCCCAAACATTGTTGCACATATTTTTGTGTTGCCGAAATTGTTGATCCTAACTTGGTTGTTCCTAACTATCGTTTGTCCTAATGATTTTCGTGTCTAATGTGTATGTATCGAATAATAATTGTGCATAATTGTGATGATCCTACTATTTAATGTACTAAAACTAACTACCTTTAAAAAAATATTTTCCTTAAACTTAGCCCTCTCTTAAACCACCCAACCCTGTTGTCCAAAGAATTTTAGTCATCAGTACCGATACGGACCTAGGAACCGGTCGACGCAGCCCCGCTGCGCGGGACTTCTATTCCTGATCTAAGGGATAAAAGGTACCTAACGAACCTATCCAGGTTAGAGTAGGGGAGGTACAAATTCATTATTTTCTAATACAGGGGGCTTCGCCCCTGAGCTCCCCTTGTGGGGCGCTTCGCTCTCCCGTCGCCCCTTTTTCGGGTTTACAAGAATGAGGATGGGTAAACAATTGATTAAAAATACTTAAGTATTTTATAGACTACGCCTTTCACTCCTAGAAACCTAACCATTCCAAGTCGGTTTTACCCTGGCTTATTACTTGAACATTATTTTAAACCATTCACCATATTGTTAATATGCTTTCCTCAATGAAATTTTAGACATAACAATTGTAGGCGCAAAGAAAATTGACACTTGAGCAGTAGGAAAAACAATATTAATCACAATGAACATTATGATTATTAAGCTTTAGGTAATTCGACGTTCGAGTAATCAATATTAGGATAAATATAGTGTAGGTGTTTTAAACGTGTATGCGCAAAATAAAGAAGGCTAAACGAGTATGCCATTTAACACTATACCAAACATTCTCTGCCAAAAAATTTTAGGACAATCGACGTTATACAACACGACAGGCACCCCTTAATTTTATCTTAAAAATATACTCTTTAGACAAAGTTTCGGTTCAAAGACATTTTTTTTTGTACACTTGTATGACGATGAACACTGTCACTGGCGTCGAAAGTGTTAAAAGGGATAAATATATAAAAAAAAAACTGAAATCGATTGTCTTATTTTTTAATCAGCAGTTGGAATACGACGTATCAAATCGCTATCTTTCAAATCACACTATTTCCATACAAACTTTCAACTACCTTTTAACCACTTTAGAGTTTAAATTTTATAAAATGGTTTCTTATTTTGTATACAAATAATTATACGTATAAGTAACCTTCTGTAAAAATGCCATCTTTCTAGCCCTAGTAATTTACACTAAATTTATAATCTACCTTAGTCTCCTTAAACAAAATCTACAGCCCTACTTAACCCTCTCAATCATGAAATTTCCCTACTCTCTGATATATTATTGCTTTTTTCGTATTTTACTTAGTAAATCTCCTACAATGTTTTAGGTATCCAATTGTAAATTTGCATCCCCTTGTTATAAAATACTTTTATAGGGATTATTATAGCTTTAAGTTAAACTTCAACACAATAAAAATTCTAATCCCCTTTTAACCTTTAAGAAATGATTCAATTACATTTCTTGTACCCTTGCAAAATACCTTATTAATATTAAAGTTTCAAGTTTCTAAATTAAAATAAATTTGGATCCTTTGCACTCTTATCTTACCAGAAAAAACAGCTTATACACGAAGTTTGACATTGTCATTCAAATGAACAATAAGTTGAGTCTCTAATTGTTTACATTTAATTTTACCAATGTATAAAATACGCAATATTTAGAATGTCGAATTTACAAGATTATGTTTGTAATTTACCATTTTTGAACCATTTACCTACCAACTACGTTAAGTTAGTTGTCAGCCTCCGTAGCCTAGTTGGTAGTGACCCTGCCTACGAAGCTGGAGGTTCCGGGTTCGAATCCCGGCGAGGGCATTCTTTGTGTATTTATTTATGACAAATGTTTGTTCCTTGGTCATGGCTGTCTATGTATTTAAGTATCTATATGTATCTATCTATTATATATATCGTCGCCTGGTACCCACATTACAAGCCTTAATTGAGCTTACCGTGGGACTAGGTCGATTTGTGTAAGATGTCCCAAGATATTTATTTATTTTACCTACGTCACATAAACGTGTACGAGTATTTGCTCGTGCTATGATCAAAACATAGTACCTACCGAAAAAAAGCAACATTATTATTAGGTACTTTGTTTGTGCAATATGCAACACGGAAGTTACCTCTTACCTACATGTATCCTAGGTACCTAATGTAGGCACGAGGTTAAATAAAAACATCAAAATTTATGCAAGGTACCTACATCATTTTTGCGTAAAGGTGCGTTCAAACTAAAAGAGCATTCGCTGTTCTAACCTCCCACTGGCCACTCTACGAAATTCGATCGGTACACAAAACGTGATTGGTTGATTTCGTAGAACGGGCGCTAGAATAGCGAATGCTCTTTTGGTTTAAACGCACCATTACTATTAAGAACAGGAATTCCCTCGGTTCACCAAGGAGCAGTTCATGACAGCCTTCGTTATCCTTCTGCCACTGACGACAACGACTGCGACTGGTCTGGTGACGTGATATGATTAAATCTTGTTGTCCACATTGAAATCCACACTCCTTTTTTTAACTTTAGAACAACCTGTATATTAGCAGCTCCTGAGGTAATAAAAAACCGGCCAAGAGCATGTCGGCCCATGTTAGGGTTCCGTAGTTTTCGGATATCTCTGAAAATATTGACTTTAGAAAAAAACTTTGTTTGAAAATCCCTTATTTTTTTTCAAAGACCTCTTCAACGATATTCCACACGATAAGATTACAGAAAATAAAAAAATCATTCACACTTCACCAGCTTTTTTCTAATGTTTATTTTACCAATTTGTCGGCATAATTAATATGTATATCTGTACCAAATTGCAGATTTCTAGTACTAACGGCCACTGAGCTATGCTGCGGACAGACAGACGGACAGAGCAAAACTATAAGGGTAGTGTACTACGGAACCCTAAAAAGGTACAATAGTATGAAACCTCTTTTAAAGAGTAGCTTACATAAATACTCTACATTTATCCGTTCCCTTAATTCCTTAACGGTTAAGGGACCTCTACCATCTAACCTGGTCTTTGTCAATAACATGCTCCATAACTTACACAATCAATCAGAAATATCTGCCAAAAATGAAACACGTGTCGTTAAGGAGTTCCGTTCTGGTCTTTATCAGCAGTTCTACCTACTCACATTACAACGCATAAATGAAAATGCTTGATGTGTAAATGATAATACAGTATCCTAAGGTTTGATGAAGTCCCCCGTTTCCTAAGGAAACACCCCATCAAAACTCGTATTTGACAATAACTTACACGCGACCATCTTCATTGCTTAAAATGCATAACCAGTTACATACATACAAAACACCAAAGTGTTCCGAAGTTCCGTTCTAGCCTTCATCGGCAGTTCCACTTTCCTAAGTAAGGAATTATCACTTTTTGAAGGAAAATGGATGATTGGTTGGGTTGATAAATCTCAAACCGGTTTTATGTGTGCAACAACATCACCATCAACATCATCGTCATCATCAACAACCTATATCAATACACTGCTAAACAAAGGCCTCTCCTATTACTTATGCGTATGGATGCATTAGGAGGTAAATGTAAATCGCCACTTCAATCCCTTTTTCATAACATAGAGCAGTGGAGTCGATATTACAAACATTTTTAACTTGAATAAATGATTAACTTGTAAGATAATAACGAAATAGCGTTCATTTCAAGCTAGATTTATCAAGGAATTTAAATAAATAACATGAGTTTTATTTTTGAGAAACTAGAAAAATATAAATTTTCAATTAAATGTTGGTATATGTGAAAATTTATTTAAGATTGATTTTTTAAGGTTCTAGTTCTCTCGAAGACCGTAAATATTATATAATAATCATAAGCTATATTACAAAGAATGATTGAACTTCAATTCATAGGTAGTCAAATATTAGAGATGAAATTATTTAATACTTAAAATTTGCGAAACCCTGTTTAAAATAATATATTTATTTTTATTTCTGATTAATTAACTATTCAATCAATCATAAAAAAATAAACAACGACTCCACTGTTCTCTGTCCACCTAATGCCACCAAAATTCCTAACCCTAGTTATTATACACAAGAATAAAGAAAATACAAATAAATAACTAGGAATGTATTGCAATCTACGAATTTAAACTAGTAGGTATACCTTTTGTGTCCGTATTGATAGAGTCCTGTGCCACTCAGCGAACCCTTCAGTATTTAAGTATCAGTAAAGCGTACGTGCCATTTCTAGAAAGAGAATATAAGTATAATATATAAATCATTCTAGTTTCAAACCAAAAACCAATAATTTACGTTTTCGAACTTATTTATATGCAGTTCAGCTTATTTTGTGTGCCGTAGCCGCAGTTTCCATGATACACTTTGTAGTTCGCGAGGATCTGGTTTTTACTGTTATATTGTAAGTATCATCATCAGCCTATGTTAGTTCACTGCTGGACGTAGGCCTCTCCTATTAACTATGCGTATAGACGCATTAGGAGGTAAATACCCATAATCGCCACGCTGGGCAAGCGGATTGGCGATCGCAGTAATGTGTCCACTAGGATGACGCTGCTGCCCATCATCAATTTTGTAGAATGGTCAGTGACACTTCAATCCCTTAGTCGACTCTTACGACACCCGCAGGAGTTGGGGTGGTGACAAATGTATTCTTACTGCCGTCACCACACGGCGTACGACTGTAAGTATAACTTATTACGTATATAATAAATAAAAAATAATATACATAATATTTTCTTCAGTTACCGCGAGGATTACACATGAAATAAAACTATGAAAACAGTCATCCGCAGACCACGAAACCTGTAGTGTTCGAAACGTCGGAAAGAGGTTAAAATTAGTTAATATACGCGAATTTATCCTTTTTCATGTTTTTATTTCAAAACTAATTTACTTTCAATATTGAATGTACTGAGAAGATGCGGGTACAATACTTTCTTACCAAGAAATCGCGGCCGCAGAAATCGCGGTGGCGATGAGCACAGATTTTATTCCACAAATCAACCATTAAATTAAAGACTCGAATCACTTTGAATATGTATACCTACTAATATAATTACATAACAAACATATTCTATCTTTCTTATTATTATTATAACTAAATTGACATCCTATCGCTTTGACTTCTAGCCGTCACATGTGTTTTCAAATAACGTATTTTGTTGCCAGAGTACAGAAAATAAACTCCATTACACCAAATCGTATCCGTAAACTTTTTTCATTTTTAATCGTTTTTGCGAATGTAACTTATACGTGTTCGGTAGTATTGAGTTTTATTTTGAATCAGTTGTTATAGTTTTCTTGTGTTCCGTCATAAAAATAACAAGAAACTTAAATTAACGATGGGGTTCGAAAGAATTTCTTCGTTCTGATTTTCCCTACTTATTTAAAGACACTTTGAGTACTGGCATCCCTTGACGTGTATGTATATGATTTTATGTCATTTTCAATGTCAAAAAGAGCTGTCAACGGGAGCGATTTGGCGTGCGTCCGACCTCGAGGAGGCGCTCGCGCCATCTGAGTCAAAAGAGAATTTTGACTCGTGTCGCCATTTGTATGGAGAATATACGTAATTTTAAATTAAGGATTAAATTTCTCCGTTGTCTTTATGAGGAAAAATATGAATATGCCCTGATGCACTAATTCAGTTATCTGGCTTTTAAATTAACATGAATATTATATGCCCGTAAAAGAAAAATATGCATTGCGTCGTGTTCGAAAAATATGCAATTTTTTCAATTTTCGGTACATTTAGAGCCAATTTCTAGGAAATCCATGTAAATATTAAATATAATATCAATTGGAGCCTCTGCACCGGTTCTTTCTGAATAAGCTCATGTAAGAAATGTGTTTGTAGAGTTATATTTACTTAACAAATTCTTTGTTCGAAAATAAGTCTAAAACGACAAAATCGGGAATCCGACCCTTAACGAAAGTTAATTCTCGAAACCACAAGTGCAGTTTTGTATTCGAAACGTAGGAGATAATTTTCGAAGTAAATTTATTACGTGAGTAAGCGTTGCTTCAAAAAAATTATGTACACATAAATGTATAATTATTAAAAAACTTGACATATTTTTTATTCAACACTACAATTTATGTAACTACATCAAATCAAATCGAACTAATCTACTTAACCTAACCTACATATCTAAGACTGGCCCTTGTGGCATTTCCTCGTTGTATCGCAATACTGATGCGTTGTGCGAGGAAGTCGCCAGCTCTTCGGTCTTTAGTTACATCAACCAGACGTTTCGCGATCTCAGCAAACAATTTGCGTGCGCTGGGGCCCCATGAACCTAAAGTTTTTACGCCAAACGGTACAAAATCGTACTCTTTGTCGAGGCCCTTATATTTATTACGTTTTAGAAAATTCAGCATTTTCAGCCGCAGCAGGCCACCTTAAACGTAGTTCGTTGAAGATGAGACGGTGCCAGGGTGTCTACGCAAGTAGCATCCCACACCAACATCCGTCCCAAGCTCCAAGGAACCAAAGACACACCATCAGGTCTGACATCTTGTGATTAACGATTTTTGGTTGTGATTAAATCCAATTTCTGACAAACTTATTTGTCTTTATCAGTAGTTCACTTAGATTCATAACGACCGTAGCTCTGGCATCATAAATATCATTGAAATAATCCAGAAGTTCTATGAATGAATGAATGAATGATATCGTTTATTCACAATGAACATATGGTAACAAAAGATCTTAAATAACAAATAGTGTATCCCTTAATATATTCAGTCTAAGTAGACGTGTGAAATCAGATGTCAGTGATATTTATCACTCGGTTATGTAAAAAATAAATTTCAACTATTTAATTATGTCTAGTCACTTGTTACATTTACAAGATACATAGTTTGATAAATAAAAGGTTATTGCAATTATAATGGATTATTTTTTTATTCTCCACGTTATCTATACGTGTCTCACTATTTATCTATCTTTCAAAAATGATTAAATGAATCTTTACGAAGTTTATCTCAATTAAGTACCTATATAATGTGAAAAACAAAACTTGTAAGTATTTATAATATTCTGCAACATAGTATCTATGTATAATGTAATATTCTGTTTTGTAACAAAACAGCTGTTAATTTGTGATTTTATTAACTATCAATGTAAATACTTGCACAATTTTAAGTATAAAAGTTTACTTAACTGAACGACCTGAACGTGTCTTACTGAATTTACGAGTAATGAATTTTTTTTTTTTTGTTATCTAAACCTTAAGGTTTAATAAAAGATAACCTTTATGTTTTGAAAATACATTATTTTAATTTGGGTATTAGGATGTTCATTAAAAATTAAATTCTGTAAATAGCCTGATGGATCAAAACAAGGACAGGTTACGTTTGTAATTAAAAAGACCCATAATTAAAAGTAATACCTACAGAATTACAGCGTCAAAATGAATATGTCTAATAAAATTTGTTTGTCAGTAAACTTCGGAGCGCCTGGTACTGGTACATGTGCGAAAAGGAAATTCGTAACTTTATGTTTTTCGCACTTGTTTTATAATCAGAGATCGGACAAATATGCGTCATTGTTTGCAATAATATGGATATGACTCCAAATTTGATTAATTGAATAATTTCTTGAAATTTTATTTCGAAGCTTTGAGGTACTGTTTACAAAGGTTTTCATAGTTGCCGGTGTCAAATAGGTAATTTTCTGAAAATGATTAAATGATTAATTTTTCAATCAACTTTGGATTCATGTCTATATTATTGCGAACAATGACGCACATTTGTCCGAACTCTGTTTATAATATACTAGTACTATTTGTAAATATACAAAATAATGTATCATTAATAAAAATCATTTCAAGCTGTTTACATATAAAACTATAAACTTGAGTGGATTCGTAGGCAGCCAACCGTCCGTAACTTCAAAGTTGTGTACTGTAACTTTTCCGTGTTTGTCGCCATCTTAAACCCTGCAAACGCTCCCAAACTTCGAGCGAATCCATCTCAATAATCCAGGATAAGCCGTCAAACGACATACATCGCTTATCGCGATAAAAATTAATGAAAATTGCATTCTAGGAAATATATGGCCAATAAAATTTAATTAGACGACATTAACAATGATGTATAGCCGGGTTTGCTCCGGGCATTAGCGTAATTATATTGTGATTTCGGAATAATCGCGTGATAAATGACTTTTACCAACTTCAACTTCTGGTAGCTATAATAATTATTCGAAATTAGATTTAGTGATTTTCAAACGACTTTGACGCACAGAGATCTTGTAAAAAGAGTGTTTCTTAACTGATATTGAAGGACGTTCGGTACGTTTATAATAATAATTTTCGAAAATCCATTTAATACATCAAATAGAACTAATTAATTACTTTTTAGCTATGATTCAAAATGACGACATTTTTTCTGATAGATTGACACATCTTAGACGAAAAATTAGGTAATGGTACCTTAATACCTGCTACTACTGTACCCTTTAATTTTTCCATTTCATTATTTTGACATAAAATGTTATAACTACTAGAATTATGTTAGCTTATGGATAATTCCACATGTAATGTCTTGGCATAAGCTGTTTTTTACATGGATGTTGATAATAAATAATACAATGTTATAATCACACAAATACGTAGGTATATATGAATTACGCAAACTAAATTAAGATGATTCGATTTATTCGATTTAATGGGATCCGAAAAAGTCCGTAATTTAAAAAAACCGTAAAATACTTGGTAATAATTTATCCACCATTGTCCACTTTCACCCAAAGCACAAATTCGCAAGCGCTGTTCATCATGTAAATTTTCTTGAAATTATTGGATTGGTTCCATTGTTTAAAGCATACTGCTGACGATTTTTTAGACACATAATTACATTATCAGGCGTTCGTACACATTTTCTCTATTTAAAATGGCCTTTAGTATGAGGCTACGTCCAACTTTTCGCACGCGTTCGCATGTGTCGCTGTATCTTACTAAACGGCCGATTTTATTTAAATATACAAAATGCGTACGCATGCTGATACATATACATCATGTCTGCATTATAACTGATTAAATTTGTTTCAATTCAAGTATGATCAGTGAGAAGCATCAGCTTTCGTAAAAAATACTATGACTTTACCTTTAGTGCAAATTTATAACGATTCTTGAAGTGTTTTTTTAACAAACTTCTTCATAGTTTTACAAAATAAATAAAAGTTTTATTCACCCTAAGCGTAAATATACAAAAGCTGTTCTAAATATAAATTATTACAGTCCTCTATCCGACACATTATCATAATTCTTGAAGTGGTTTTCTTATTTAAAGCAAACTCTTTATGGCTATCGAACTGATCATCAAAGCTGCTTTCGGTTCGTGTTGAATTAAAGTTAGGCATGAGAAAAGAAGGTGTCTCATTTCAAAAACTCGTAAGGTAAACAAACCAAACCAGAAAAAGATTATTCACCATTATTCAAATATTCACCCTAAATACAAATTTGAAAAAGCTGGTCTATATGTAAATTGTTACATTGATATACAGCCCGCTACTAATCTTTATTGGATGAATTTAAAATTGTTTGCGCGCTTTCTACCCGGCATTCATTAATTAATGCAATATTTTATAAAATTAACGCCGTTGCTGTGCATATTTATCTTATTGTTTATTTTGGCATATTAATATTTCACAATATTGTAACGATATTGTATTATACTTTCGTTATTAGCGAGTAGACATTCGTTACTAATTATTTGCTTGATTCGAGTAAAATTAAAGTTACTTTATTTAGTTAAATATACGTTTGTTTATTTCGTTTAAAATATTGTTAGATATGAAATAAGTTTTGAGTGGGTTGTTAGTTTGAATTATCAGGATTCATTTGATTTCGTCAAATTCTTGGACCAAAATTATTTATGTAGCTTGTCATAACAAAATACAAACATAACATTATGTATTGTATTTTGTGTAGCCAGTCAGCTTATTTATGAAATATACCACTGTTATAATTATATTACATAAGGTAACATATTTGTACGTTTGCGGAAAGGACTAAATGTAACGTACCATTTATACGGGTAACATTTAATATAGTTACATTAAAAACTTTTCATAAAGTAGTTTTTGTGGCATGTCCTCTGTTCTAAGTATAAAAATAAACATCCCAATGTCACATATAATTCAAATAAGATTTTAAGCATTCGAAATATTAGTATTATTTATTACTCGTGGTTCAAGCGAGGTATGTACAGTCGCCTTCAGCAATATCGTAGCATCCTTAAAACATACAGGCAAGTTCAGATATTTTTGAGCGCTCTGAACGCTACGATATATCTGATGGCGGCTGTATTTGTTGTCTATGTATGTATTCAGCACTGTAACAGTATTATATACTTATATACTACCTTCACAAAATAACTAATAGATAATATGGTATGGTAGGAGATTTATTGATGGTAGGATTTCCCAATCTAACACTATTTTAAGAACCTAAGATTAAGTACTAATATATTTTTTTGTTTTGTCCATTCAGCCGCAAAACACCTGACGTAGCAAAAGGAAGTTCCAATGCACGATGTCAGTGACATGACGTCGATTCAGGATGGCTATTTATACGCAGTTGTCCGGTGCAACATGTGGGCTGTACGCGTTTCTAATGATCATCCATATCCCGATACTGCAAGGCGAAGAACAACCTATGTGCCCTACTTTAGCAGAGAACCCGATTTGTCCGTGCTATAGCTTCAAAGAAGGTGAGTGCTTATTTTTACGAAACTAATTATTTTGTCAGCCTCCGTAGACTAGTTGGTAGTGACCCTGCCTACGAAGCTAGAGGTTCAGCTACATCTTTAAAGCTAACTTATATTTAGGCATATTTAAAAGATTCATTTTATGTGCAAACAGTAAATATAAGTTTATTTCAGGACTGTTTTTGGAGTGCCCCAGTGCTACACCCAGCGCCGTGAAAAATGTATTATCAAAGATAAGAGGAACCATTCAGTCTCTGTCCATCTACGACCTGGAGCGCTCCACTACTGAACTTAAAGCCGATTTATTCCCGCAGAAAACAAAAATCATCAATTTACAAATTTCACAATCTGGCATCAACCAAATAAGCCATAATGCTTTTATGCCACTGAGCAACTCATTAGGATCCCTGAGCATAGTTTCCAGCAAATTAAATAGAATACCTCAGGAGGCTTTCATTGAATTGCACAGTATTGAAGCACTTGATTTACAACTGAATGACATCGAAGACATACAAGCAAACGCATTCAAAGGACTTAGACTTAAGAAACTTAGTTTGAAAGGAAATAAAATAGTTAATGTTTCCGAGATTGCGTTTCATAATTTAGAGGAGTATTTGACTGAACTGGATGTTACTGAAAATTTTCTGAACTATTTTCCATTGCGGACTTTAGGAAAGTTGAACAAACTTGGAAATTTAAGACTGGCTTGGAATAAAATCAGTTCAATCCCAATTGACTATAATTTTACTATATCAAGTTTATTAAATTTAGATTTAAGTTCTAATATGTTTACAAAAATAGAAAACGACTGGTTTCGATCTATGCCAAATATTAAAACATTAACATTTTTTAGCAATCAAATTCAAGTTATCGAGGACAAGGCTTTTTATTTTTTAGAACAGTTAGAGACACTGGATTTAAGTCGGAACAAAATAACAAGAATAGAAAAGAACACGTTCCAAAAGAACCGAAATATACGCACAATCGATTTGAGTCACAATCATCTCCATTATATTAGAGGTGTTTTTGCGAACCTTCCTCATTTATCGGAGATATTTTTATCAGAAAATAATATTCTTGAAATCCCCA
Organism: Thaumatotibia leucotreta; assembly: GCA_025490895.1. Classification (NCBI taxonomy): domain Eukaryota; kingdom Metazoa; phylum Arthropoda; class Insecta; order Lepidoptera; family Tortricidae; genus Thaumatotibia; species Thaumatotibia leucotreta. Next base: position 70,439 of record JALPQI010001892.1, read on the forward strand.
GCGATGCGTTTAGCAATGATTTAGGTTTAACAGTTCTTAATTTGGAACACAATGCTGTGAAAACACTAGACGATGACTGCTTTGCATCTCTTCAAAATTTAACGCAATTACACATGGGAACAAATTATTTAAGAAAACTTCCTCGTAACATTTTTAAATTCAATAGCAAGTTAGTTACTTTAAGTCTAGATAATAATAAAATTAACGATTTAGATGAATTATTATTCGATAGATTGGTTACACTAAGAGAAATTCGGCTCCAAAATAATAAATTAGAACATATTAAGCGTAATGTATTTAGTCCACTGCCAGGACTTTTAGAATTACATTTACAAAATAATCAAATACAAAACATAGACTCGCAGGCTTTCATTACCTTAAAAAACTTACAACACATTAACTTGCAAGGCAATCGACTAACAACTATCGGCGATGTATTTCCAAATAGGAATTCGTCTTTAGTGTCTATACAACTTAGCGCTAATCATTTGTCGTTATTGAAAAATAGCTCTCTAAGAGGTCAAGTAAACGTGCAAATAATGTGGCTTAGCCAAAATAATATGAAAATGTTAACTGCAAATTTATTTAATGATTTGTTAAATATCCAAAGGTTGTATTTGAAAAATAATAGCATTGTACATATAGAAAATAAGACTTTTGTGCAGCTAAAAAAGCTAAAGTACTTAGACTTAAGTAATAATAACCTTATTAAGTTAAATAATGAAACATTTTTCAAAATTGTAACGCTGGAAGAACTGTATTTGCAATGCAATAATATCAATCAGGTGTCCAAAGATACCTTTAAGTTCTTAACTAAATTAAGAGTTCTTGATTTGTCCCAAAACGAAATAATTGTTTTGGATTTCGACATTTCGTCACTCCCAATTAAACAACTCAGACTTAATAAAAACTCAATATCAATTATTGAGGCGGACTCACTCAAAACTTTACCAAACTTGAGTGAGTTAGAAATGAACAGTAATCTGCTAACTTGGGAGGATATCATTCAAGTTCAGATACCTGGCCTTAAGTCTCTCATTTTATCCCGAAATAACTTTTCGCTTTTAGAAAACAAAACTTTTTCTCATTTACCCTCGTTACAAGCGCTGTCATTGGAACTATCAAATATTTCCCAATTGCCACCTGCAACTTTTATTAAGAATCAAAATCTTTTGCGAATTAATTTGGCTTTCAACCGTTTGAAAGATTTGCACAAAGATGTGTTCGCATACACAACTATTTTACAAGAATTAAACCTTAAAGGTAACAGCTTTACTGATTTTCCCCACGTAGCTCTATTCAACGTCACGTCTCTTGAGCATTTGGATCTTTGTCAAAATCAGCTCAGTAATGTTGACTTCTACAAGTTTATTGGTTTGCAAAACTTAAGAACACTTTGTTTATGTGAAAACAAAATCTCAGTTTTAAATGGTTTTAGTTCACCTGCGCTTAAAAATCTTTTGAGCGTAGATTTAAGTAAAAACATGTTGTCAGTTCTTCCAGCGAATTTTTTCCAACATTCGCTAGGATTAAAAGAGATAGATTTGTCGCATAATCTTTTTAAGCATATACCTAATAACGGGTTGTCAGATGTTGTGCTTCCAGCACTCACGACGCTTAATATGTCTTATAATCCATTAGTGCAATTGTTGCAAACATATCCATCACGGCAATATCCAGCTTTAGAAGAACTAGTTGTAAGGAATACCAATTTGACAATTATTACTAGTAAAGATTTTGAAAACTTTCCAGCTCTCAAAAGGTTGATTCTAGTGGGAAATTCAATAGATCGTCTATCTCCTGGCGCTTTTGCTAAACTGCATAACTTGAATGTACTAGATCTAAGCCAGAATAAGTTAGACAACATCCCAAGAGAGCGACTGCAGGGATTATATTCAGTGCGATTATTAAATTTATCTCGAAACGCCATCCGGGACCTCGAAGAGTTTACAGCAGACCTACATAGTTTGCAAAGATTGGATCTGTCGTCAAACCACATTAATCGAATAAATAAGGACATATTTCGGGGATTGCAGAGCCTCACAGATCTGTATTTGAGTGGAAATTGGTTAGCGGCAATATCGCCGGATGCCTTCCGATATTTGAATAAAATAACCCACATCGATTTCAGCCATAACTACTTTGAAGTAATAAGGATGAATATGCTTCTGTCTTTAGAGACACAAATAAAAAGCATTTTATTTAATGGTAAGCTTACATTTTGCTCTCTAATTTTTATTTTAGATCTAAGGTCGGATTATACTTCAAACCAGACCATAAATGTATTGCGTAACTATGCATAAATGTGTCCACTATGATGACGCTGCTGCCCATCATCAATCTTCTATCAAATAATGGTCAGTGAGACAGTGACACTTCAATCTCTAAGTCGACTCTTACGACACCCGCAGGAGAAGTTGGTGCCCAGCGTGCCGATTATGGGTGTTTACCTCCTAATGCGTTGATACGCATAGTTAATAGGACAGGCCTACGTCCAACAGTGGACTATCATAGGCTGCCGATGATGATGATACATAAATGTATTGCGACACAAAGTCAAATATTTTCATAGTGCATATAATAGCTATTGTATTTTACTAAAAACCATGTAAGTCGACCATAACCCACAACAAGATAGCTCAATTATGTTATTATTTTTCAGATAACCCACTGACTTGTAACTGTGAATCTCAAGACTTATGGAGATGGATGCAAGACCACCATAAAAATAATATTAGCAGGCAGTACTAATCTGCGATGTGAACACCCAGAAGAACTCCACGGATACAGCTTCATAGAGTTACCGTCTCAGAATCTTTGCATTTTACCAATTGTGGTGCGAGTCGCGATACAAGACATTACTACTTATACAGTCAGCGTTACATGGCAAAGTCGGTACCAAAATGGCTTAAATGGCTACAGAGTGGCATACTTCGGGGATCAAAACCCTACTGTCGTAAGTACTTTATTTAGGACTAACTGTTGCTCACAACATTGTCTGCGTAAAATTTGGTTTACACTGTCCTTGGGAACAAAGCCATTTGCGCGATGAAAACTATTCTATGCTCGTTTCAGGGATTTGTGTTTCTAATCCCAAATTCATAATATATTGTAGTAGCTTCGATGTGAAAGCGAAGACGACAGATTTACTTTCGGATTTGTAATACTATGATAAGGATTTCACCGACAATCGTCATAAAATGGCATCGTAAATAAATTAAGCGTAGTAACTTCCCGGATAACGAGTTGTATAAAACACGTACGGCAACCTTTACAACAAACATTTGAATACAAAGGCTGTGCATCACTTCAATGGTCCATAAAAAATATTTATGGTGCTACTGTGAATCCATTTAAATCTTCGTTTCAGCGTCGACTCATGTGCACAGATTTTTCAACTGGCTAATATGAAAACTTGGAAATTTTACACCTTCGTTTACGTCTCGTTATTTGTTGCAGATCCGCGGGAAAATTGTGAATGCAACACAAAGGTCTATACGCCTTAACCACTTGACCCCAGGCGCACGCTACACTGTCTGCGTCATCGCCTTTGGAAACTTCGAGACGTCAACTCTCTCCGATGCCTCCATGCCTGACGCAAGAATCGCTCTTCTCCCAGAAAACTCAAGCACCAATTTATACAATGACGAGCAGATATTTAATAACCTTAAACCGTTTATGAACGATTCTCTTATAAGCAAATGTACTACTGTAAATACGATAGAAATTTTTGGCGCAGCTGTAGATAGCCCGTTCTCTAATACTTACATGGGTATCGCTGACATATTAACAAGAAGACTTAGCTTAGTGGTGGGTTGTTGTATGGGATTCATTGTATTCGTGGTCTTGGTGTCGGCCTTAGGTTACATAAAAACAAAGAAACGTTCAGTTATCGCTAAAGTAGAAGTGCAGCAGGCACCTCAGTATATATCTTACGATGATTTTTCCGCGCCAGGCGTAGAAGTTCAAACGACGGACATGGATGTAAATACAATTATTACCGATAAAAACAAAAATACGATGCAAACATGAGTGTAATAAAAGACTTATAAACGTGAGTATCCTTTCATGAGTTGAAGGGATTTTCTCATTTTGGTTGCGTTATGAATAGCGCTGAGTATCACTCACGATAGGTAGGAACCTTTTATAACCCTCATCGTCTTTGAAACTTTTCTGAGAAGTTTGACAGACACGAATGAATTATTACGATTCAGGGCTATCAATACCGAAATGTGTGATAATCGAAAAAGTTTTGTATTAAAGGACACGCAGATGGCAACTTGGTCTCTAAAATTAGACGCTATATTAATTTGTTTCTTACTTATTTATTAATGTAATAATTTAAAGTCCCTGAGAATATAAATAAATACAAAATAAGATTGCATGAAATTTTCTGCAAAATTTGTGTTTTCTGAGCTATATTATAGTGAGCATCCAAGTGGTCGATACTATCCTCTTTAGATGTTTATTTTAAATTCAAGTCTCCGGAATAATAGTGACTATAGGGAGTGGACTATTGGACATTACTTTGCCTACCAATGGGACGCTTACCTTGCAAGCACCTTGATATTTTACAGAAAACCAGGTGGTATTTTCAAAACACGAAAACGTAATAGCTGATTACATTAAGGATATAAATGCCGCCCGTGTATTCTGCCTAATCATCGGAGTAATTTTTCACAGCGGCAGTCTCTTGATCCTTAGAAATGAAAGTATTTGACATCAAAAGAACAAGAAACGCTGAAGTTGTTTACTCAACCCCGCCTTTCCCTGTTTGTATAAATTATGTCGAAATTCTCTAAATTGTATTTGTTTATCTGGCGTTAATTTATTTAATGTTTAAATGTGGGCACATGAATGTTATCGTGACTCCTAGATTTATTTTGCAATGTTTAACGTTGCGTGTTGATTTTTGATGCCGTCGCATTATATTGTGATTATTTTTTAATTATTTAGCATATTGTATAGATGAATGTGGATAAAAATATTGTGTATAATCATCTATAGTTTATACTGGTAGGTGTTATTGTATTATAAGATAATACATTTTAAATGACTAATGTTAATACGTGCCACACGGGAAACGAATATTCACCTAGCGACATGCAAATTAGTAACGAATAGCTAACAACTGAATAATTAATTAGTATTAACTGTATATAAACGAATATATCAGGTGCATTGTATATAGAGCATTGTACCAAATAATCACGACTTTATAATCTGTTTTCGATTCATCACAATCTGTTTAAAACTTGTACAAAGACTGTAGTATTGATAAAATAAAGCTTTTAAAGTATAGTGAATCTATTATTTCAAATGTGGAAACCTTTTAGAGCACTACAGCCAAACAATAGTAAAATAATAACTCATTCCTTTCACCATGTCTGTTTATGACTATTTCTCTGGATAACCCACTTAGGGTACATGATCGTTAGTCTCGGAAAGCTGAAAATTTGGTGTAGGTACTAAGCAAAAACCAAGTACCACAGCTATTACGCTGCATTAAAAACTACGCACACATATATACAGAAACCAGTAGGCATAGCAAAGATGCCATTCAGCAATCGTATACGATAATCGATAAGTCACGTGACTATAATAATGTATGGAAATAGTCACGTGATTTTCGTACGAATCTGTCATTCTCATACATTTATAATTTATCGTTAATCGTATACGAATGCAGTAAGGCATCTTAAGGCCTGCAGTAGTCCTACCATGACGTTGCAAGTATCGGTAACGTTAGGTTTTACTCGATACGTAAACAGGCCATCGCGCTCGCTCGGCTCATATATTCAGTGCGAGTGCGATTGAATGCATTTCTGTATCGAGTAGAACCTAACGTATCCTTTACTTTCCAACTCATGGTACGGCTACAGTAAGAGCCAGTAAGAAATAACGCGTTTATTGGAAGACAGGGGTTCAACAATTTTAGAACAAAGATTTCATTTCGTTTCGTTCGTTCCTTTTCTTTGTCTAAATTAAGTACCTATTTTATTTATAACCATAAAAGTTTACAAGGAGTCAGACACATGTTTTATACTCTGTTTGGTTTGGTGTTTAAAAAAAGGTAAACAATCTTGCAGTATCTTTTTATTGAAAATTACGAGTAGAAAATAAATAATAAATATGTTCGGACTTCTTACACAAATCGATTTAGTCCCACGGTGAGCTCATTAAGGCCTTCGATAATAATAATCTTTTCTCAAACATGCAATGAAATGTAGTCATTATGTTTTTCTTCTCGAAGAAAATAAGTTTTAGCAAATATACATAATATAACAAGGAAATACAGTGATTTACATTGTTTTTGATTCATTAAGTACCTAGTTTGGATTTTTATATGCATTTTTCAATAAAAAGATACTGCAAGACTGTTTACCTCTTTTTAAACACCAAACCAAACAGAGTATAGAAGATACAAGATTGATTAAATGAATAATTCAGACTATAGACGATCCTATAAATTTGAACCACCCTGATAAATCCTGAACTTGCTTAGATACAGAAACTTGGAATTATTACACCTTTAAGATACCACTGATAATCTCTGGCTGTATATTTGTAATAATTATGTAATATTTTCTTTAGTTACCGCGAGGATTACACATGAAATAAACGGTCCGTCTGTGGAATGAGCTCCCTGCCGAGGTTTTCCCGTTGGACTACAGTATGGGGTTCTTCAAAAGAGGAGTGTACAAGTTCTTATTGGGTCGGCAACGCGCATGTGACACCCCTGGGGTTGCAAGCGCCCATAGGCTACGGTGACTGCTTTCCATCAGGCGGGCCGTATGCTTGTTTGCCACCGACGTGGTATAAAAAAAATAAATAAATAAATAAAACAATAGAAAACGGATGAACTCGGCGGGCGACTGACAATAGAGGAAATTGATAGATCTCCATCAAAATAAGAAAGATAAGATCCGCAGACCAAGAACATTTGTTAAGTGTTCGAAACGTTGGGATGAAGTAAAATTCAATATATACGCAAGTTTATCCGTTTTCCATAGTTTTATTTCATTTTTATATAATTAAATTGCTTTTTTTTGTTGTATGTATGTTACCCGATATCTCCGGGAATCGTGAATCGATTAATTTATTTTTTGTGATCATACGTGTATAACCTCGAGATGGTCCCGTTGGCACCAAGTTGGGGTCTGATGGTGGGATCTTGGAGCAATCGAGGGATCTCTGCAAATGTTATAGGTACATGTATGGCGCTTTTGGTAATTTTCATTCATTTACAAGAATTTGCATTCAGAAAGTAGGTTTTGAGGAAACCAATGATGGGAAAAAATCTGAGATCTTGGAAAATCGGTTGAATTCAGTTTTTTTTTTAATTTTGATTTGGTAATTATGCCAGATATATTTGAGTGGCCAGGGGCCTATTTCTCGAAAGCTTGTAACTTGGAATACAAGCGGAAATCCTTATCTAATTTATAGGGCTAAAACGAGACTTCGGTTTGTACATATTACAAGTTACAAGCTTTTGAGAAATAGGCCCCTGGCCGCTCCAATGGCGATAATATACATGCTAGCCTAATTTCATTTTTCTATTAGGTACTCACGGTCACAGATCACAGAGCTTAACCGCAGTTGGAGATAGTCAAACGCATAATACTCGTATGTCAAAAAATAAAGTATTTAAAGTCATATACTTGAATGAACTGTATTTTTATGAGTATCAAAAAGTAGTAACAATATGTCTTTAATTCGAAGGTTCCTATACCGTTCGCCAGTAGAAAACAAAAAAGTAAATAAACCTAAATTATTGCATTATTTCATAAACTCTCAGACTACAGAAGTCTTGGTTTTATCACCAACTTCAAACCTTGTGTGCAAAATTAATGACATTTATTAGTATTAACGTAAAAATATATCTACCAACGTGTTTCACGATATGTGTCAAAGACGTCAAATGCTGTGGAAAGTCGGTCATATTTGTTTACTTTTTTTGCTTTCTACTGACTAATGGCATAGTTTACTACGTAACCGAAGAAAAATCAAACCCGTTCATATTAAAACTGTTGTTCTTATATTAGTTTAAACTTTCATGATTATCACTCATATTTTAAAGACAAACGGGTCTTAATAGCGTAAACTTACGTTTAATTATATCCTAATTCCTGACGTTTCCGGCATGACGATGACGTTACACCCGTGGTCGCAGGCAGACTGGCGAGAAACTGTATCAACACCTTCGAGCTGCGTGGGTTTTTCAACAGGATACAATTAAACGTAAGTTTACGGTATTAAGACCTGTTTGTCTTTAAAATATGACTGTTTTTCTTATTAAAAATATTGAGGACAAAGATACGGAATCAGACGTAAAAGGAAAACAGAGTTCTGCAAAAGCTGAGTCGAATCGCAGTTTGTCGACAAAGAACTGCGGCTACGTTAAAAATCGCCGCTATACTTACCTACACAATCTCGTATCTGCAACACTCACTAGATGGGAAAACCACCCTTATGGCAGTGATAATAAAGGTCACATTTCCATCGAATCGATTGCTGTAAATCTGGGGTTAAGAACGAACGAGTATAGCGAGGAAATGCGATTGTTCGAGACGGAATGGTGGCGGTGTCGCACGTAGAACTCACGGTAAGTGTATTCGGAATGAAACATATTACCATCATCATCATCATCAGCCTATGATAGTCCACTGCTGGACGTAGGCCTCTCCTATTAACTATGCGTATAAACGCATTAGGAGGTAAATACCCATCGCAGTAAAGTGTCCACTATGATGACGCTGCTGCCCATCATCGACCATTATTTGATAAATTATTGATTCAATGATATCGACTTATGATGCTCATGTTCCGTAGCACGATAGTGCTTAATCGAGCTGTTGAGTCGAGGTGGACATTAAATTCTATTTACTGAAATAAAACTATGAAAACGGTTAAACTCGCGTATATTAATTAACTTTAACTTCATCCCGACGTTTCGAACACTTTACGGTCATTCTCCAGGCGTGCATTTTTACATGTCTTCGCTCTTTAAAAATATTAAACTATAAGTTTTCTCATATATTATATTTTTTGAGCATAGACTGTATTCGTTTTCAGCTGTACATGAATTTTCATGTACGTATATTAAACACAAAGGGTAGAAAAAAATACGTTAAGGGTCATTCTCCTAATTCACACGTCGCGTCCCACTACCCGATTCACTAACATATTAATTTCTCCTTACGATATACATGAAGAAACGCCAACGAAAGCTAGTTCTTTGAACAAAACAAAATACCTTTTAATGGTACAAAAAATATCAAATGAATAAAGTACTATATGACTAAGATATCAACGATCAACACTTTGTCTCGAAACCTTTCCTAATTGACGCGTCACATCTAATCATTGTCATACGAGCACTCTGAATGTAGGTACGGACCTCACTATCGCCTTTGGGTCTAGCCCACAGTCGTGTCTAGAGTCCTGTGTGGGATGGGCGTGTCAGTTGTGTTCTGGAAGGAGACTATGAACCATTGTCTCTAATTCACGCGGCTTGGTTCACAAAATTTCTAATTAACACGTTCACATTTTAAAATTCAACTAGTAACTCTATTGCGCCGAGAATTACAGTATACATTAAAAAATCGCATTATTTAATACATATTACATTCTGTAGTATATTGTATGTACAAAAAACAAGATATTTTTTTATTTTTCAAGAAAATCTAAATAACGCGTCTAATTCACGCGTCAAAAATGACCGCATTAATTAGAAATTGGTTATAAAATATATGGAATAAGTGATATCTATCGATAAAAACTCACTGCTTATACTTACGTAAATAATATTTTCTCGAATATGGAATGAAATGTTAGTTTGTAACTTTTTTTTTCTAATTCACACGTCAAGCAAAATCTAAAATATTGTAATTAACGCGTCGTTTTCATAATTCACGCGCCCTCCAAAAGTGTAATGTTCTAATTAACACGTCCTTTTTCTAATTCACACGTCACATAAATTTTGATTGTTTTTTAAATAATTATCCTTTCATAATTATAAAGTGACGCATAGACATTTAAGTTTATACGATCAATATGTTACTATGTTTGTAAAGATATTCATTGAAAAGTAAGTAGAAAAAAAGCGACGTGTTAATTAGGATTCTAGCACAAATCTGGAGAATGACCGTTTACAGGGTTCGTGGTCTGCGGGCGACTGACAATGAAGGAAATTTGTTCTACCTTCATCAAAATAAGAAAGATAAGTACAAAACTACCTGTAAACGTCGGAATGAAGTTAAATTTAATTAAAATACGCAAGTTTATCCGTTTTCATAGTTTGATTTTCATGTGGATTACACATCGTGGTAACCGAAGAAAATATTTTATTTACTGATTAATCAATATAACCCTATAAGCATTTATGAAAAGGGTAGAGGTCCAATATTTGGAGGATTTTGAGAACTTTTATGTTTTCCTGGGACTCTAAATACTCGTAAATGTTTAATGAATTGAATGTATATCCAACTCAAAAAAAGAACATAACAATGTGAGTTGGTATTTGGTATCAAGAATTGTTGCTAAAAATAGCTTGGGTAAACATTTATTTTTCCTTATAGTATAAGAAGCCAGCGATCTGCAGTAAACATGTCTATCTCTTATTCACATGGGAGTTACGTCTGAACGAGTACGTAAGTAAGTATTTTGCGTGTATAGTAGTAGATTATAGTCGGCCCGATACTTGCATTATATAAATATCATGGGAGAAATTTACACAAATCAACCTAGTTAGTCCCACGGTAAACTCAAATAACGCTTGTGTTATGAGTACTAAGCGACAACATATCGACACTGGAAATTTCAAATGTCGTAAGGGACAAAGGCCCACTTTTCAGGAGAGCCAAAAAACAAAAACCAAAATTTAAAAAAATCATAACTTGTTAAATATTCATCCGAATTAGATGGTTTTTATATACATAACTACGAAAAAGCTTTATCTTCATTAGACAATTAGGTATATACTTGTAAACTCAATAGTTTCGGAGATAGTGTCCCTTACGCCAGAAATTTACTAGACAGATGTCCCTTACGCCCCCAAAAATTTCTAGTTTTTTTATGGAAATCTGTTACAACAAAAACGAAAACACTACCTCTTTGTCGTAACTGTCAAATAAAATGCTACATTACAACTATTTTCTGTTGTAAAGTCATTCTAGTTTCCAGATTAATTGAAGTAAGTAGCGTAAAAATGCAAGAAAATATAAAGTTGTGTACTTACAATTGTATTATTTTCACAAACGGAAATCAATTTCACGTGTAATTTATTATATTTTAGATAACCCATTACAATTTATAGGATATAAAACCAAACATGTTAGGTATGTATATATTTTAGTCAGCTTAGTGTTGTGAAAAGAAGAAAACATATATCTAAAAATTGCTTTGAGAGTAACCTGAGCCCAAAACAAAAACATATATTAAGAAAGAAATTCTGGATAAGTAATCTAACTGCCTGCGCGATGATCTATGACCCTTTTTGATGATACTCGTGCTATTAAGACGTGCGGTCAAAGGAACTATCGAATCCTTAGGGAACGAACTACTGACTGAAAACCTACATTTGTAGCCCAAAAAATGGTTAAGGAGCGCTGAGTTAGTGCAAGCCATTCAAATCGTCTGAAAATTATGAAGTGTTTCCTACATTATCAAAACTAAATCAAGGCCTCCTCCTTCCGCACCTGGCAAAATATTTCGGGCAAGCATTGCATTGGGGTTTATACTGAGAAAATGGACTAGTGTCAAGGTACGCTTTATACCAAAAAGCAGGAAAAACGAGTATAGATAATACTCGGTCTAAGTCCTTCAAACCTATTAGTCTAACATCTCTATTTATTTCACTACTTGGTGGCAAGATCGCTAAGTCTAAATCAACATGTTTACCAAAAACTACCCCAATTGACCTGGTCACAAGGTCCATAAAAGTAAGTAAGTTAGTAAGTAATTCTTTACTGCACCATTAAGAAAATAACAGAAAGAAACAAAATAAAAATAAGCTAAGCACACGATACAGGTTACCAAAGCGGCGGTAAAGTCTAGAGAATAAGCAAACAGGTCGGTGTGTATTCCTTGATGTCGAAGGTGCTTTCGATAATAAACTCACAGAAACCATCCTTAATGAAATTAAATCAAAGGGATGTAACCACGACTATATGGGTCCGAAGAGTGCTCTCTAACAGAATAGCTACTCCAACCCTCAATATAACTGAGTATGAATTTCACACAACGACAGGGTGTTCTCAATGTTTGAACAGCCTGCAAAAACCAACTTGAAAGCCTGGGCTTTCGGGAATAAAACAACCACATCGAATGTGGCTTCACCAGACAGTCGACATACCCTCAAGAAACAAATGGACCAACGACCAGAATGATTGTCGAAAATGGCACCACAGGTACAAGTACGTGAGAGGCCCAAGGTCAGAGTTTGCGTCAGCATCAGCAAAATGGCCTTCATTTTCTAGACAGAAGTCAATATTGTGATGATTTCCGCGCATAAATATTACATTATGTGTGGCAATCAGTTTGGCCAGAAACCTAAAAACCAATATTATCTATTATCTACATCAACTCGAACAGTCAAGCTGCGATGCTCTCACTAGTCCAGTGCTGCAAGAATAAATTAAACGCCCTTGACTTTAATGAAGTTACACTTAGATGGGTATAAGGATATTACAATATTGTTGGAAACGAAACAGCAGATGAGTTTACCGGAAAGAACCGCAACACACGCATTGTCAGCCCAGAGCCTTTCTATGGAATCACCAAACCGGAGCCATATTATCTGCTGAACAAACTAGATATGATAAGATAAGATAAGAGCAATCGCACAGTTGAAGTCCATCAAAGTAACTCTCACTCGTAAGCTCTTATCCAAGGGTTCAATAACAGAAAACAATAAAGAGCTAATTGAGCTCAAAAGTAACAAAGCCTGTGAAGAATCGAGAATCCTAACTATTAACATATATATAACAATCATGGGTAGGAAACAAGATGCAATATGTAGCTTCTGCTAAAAATCAGAGCAAACTACTTTGCAATGTTGCAACATTTTGATTTAAACTATCAATTAATCTACTATGGACCTCATCCTCCTCTGTTTCTGCAGACCACAAATGCGTAAAATAAGTATTTACCTAGGCAGACCTTATGATGTACACAAAATTGCGGAAGTCAGAATTTGGAATGTTCTGGCCTCGACAAGAATCAGTAATGACTTATAAAAAGGGCTGCGACAAAATAATATATCATAACTGCTCGGCGCGGCGGATATTAGTCCAAAACAACAATAATAAAGATGATAATATGGCAGATGTCCGGACCTTATTACTATAGCCCTATCTCTGACACATGCAATGATCATAGCTCATTACACTTTTCAATAGCCTGCTGAGACTGGTTCACGGTTCACGTGTACTACAGAGTAAATTTCTCGAATTGGCAAATGACAGCTAATTATAAATAAGCCCGTGATTCCCAGGGAGTTCATAATAAGATTGGGGCAGCTTGTGGCGAGCTGTTCGGCAATAGCGACATCGTCTCAGGCATGTTTTCGTCGGACAGAGTAGAATCCAAGATGAACCGTAGGACTCGGCTTGCCTTGATTGGCCGTTGGCCGTCCAGAGAGGAATCGTTAGAGCGATGTATACGCTCCAGGGGTGGAAGTGGAAATGTGCGTGAGTCGCTGGTCGATGCAGTATCTATGTGGTAGTAAAAATACTGCTCTGCCCTCACCCCTCTTCCTGAGACGCCCTGGGTCAAGTCGCGCCGGCACTGTTGCAAGTGCTATAAGAAACTAAACAAAATGTTATAACGTACACAAAAAATCTTTCAAGATTTTTAATATCATCTTTTTTGAGGCGTAACTCTCATTCACGTACCGTATTTAATGTAGTAACGTATACGTTATAAAATTAAAAGGTGAGTTACGACATCAAACTTTAAAATTATTTTGATTTATATGTACATACGACACAGTTTATTAAGAGAATAGAGCCATACTATCTTCGAAATTGTGTTGTAACGTACAAAAGCCTAAAATATTTGTCCCTTACGCCATTGTGAATTCACAGTTTCGTATTTATTTCATCAGATAGAATGTCGTAAAGGCACCTTCTTTTGCTGTAGTAACTAACCACATAGGGATTTATGAATAAGAAGGTTATACTACGTTGAAAATGGATACGTTATCCCTTCAAATTAAAAATTTGACCCATACAACATTTTTTTTAAAGCAATATGAAGTTACGACAAAATGAATTCACTTCATAACTTCTTTATTTGAAGCGACATCAAAAAGTTAATTATACAGATCGATAGAGAATTTTTTTCTGAGTTCTATGCAATTCAAAGTGTACTTACGACAAAATGTCCCTTACGACATTTGAAATTTCCAGTGTCGATATACACTAGATATATATTTTATACGTACACATAGATACTTAAATAAACAGAAAACAACTATGACCAACATACAAATACAGGGTGTAAGTCTAATACGGGCGAAGCTCTTTTTAACTGGGGATAGTTTAGAACATAATATGAACATTAATTATTATTTAAAATTAGACCAACAAAATTATCCGTACGAAATAATTCGGAGCGCAATGTAGAGCAACACACTCAAAAGTTAAGCGCTCTTTGACAGCAAACTTCAAAAATCGATGACATAACTGCCACAAAAATATCAACAAATGTTCGTACCTACATTATTGCTGATCTGAAAATCATTAAAAAATCTGTGAGTCAAAAATAATTAAGTGGCACCTAATAAAAACCTCGTAATTCATGATTACACCAATGAAACCGATGCTTGGTTCAATTTATCGTCCGTATTAGATTTACACACGGTATATCGCATTTGTTACTATCAAGACGGTAACTAAAATAAACAGTTTCATCAAATCACATAATTTAAAACCATTAAAATATCGAACCTTAAAGAACTCGGGATTAAACAACGTCTGCTGTCTACGGTGCAGGCTCGGATCCTCGGTTTCTTTGGCCACATATCCCGACGAGGTGGAGAGTCTATAGAGCGTCTGGTTGTGCAAGGGAGAGTGGAGGGCACCAGACCTAGAGGAAGATCTCCAATGAGGTGGACTGACCAGATCAAAGCCAGTATTTCAACAAGCATAAACGAATGCTCTCGTAAAGCTGCCCTGCGAGAGGAATGGCGACGTATTGTGAAGCGGGTCACTCAGAAACCTGCATAATGGCCACGACCACTCTGGCAAGAGTGTACCGATGAAGAAGAAGAGAAAATATCGAAGCCACAGAATCGGCGATAGACATGAAAGGAAAACAGTCGGAATCGAATCGCGTAGAAGTTTGTCCACAAAAGCGTGCGGCCACTAAAAATGCGATTGTTCCAGTCGGCGACTCGAATATAGTAGAAGCGCTGGCTTTGCGCTTTAAATGGCTGTTTGCGATTCAAATACGACCTAGCTTTACCCCTACTATGAGTTTGAGTATTTAAAGTAAAGATTTACCCCCTTATTCATAAACATTTGCTGGACGTAGGCTTTTCCTATTACTTATGCATTATGAACGCATTAGGAGAAAATGCCCATAATCGCCACGCTGGGAAAGCGGGTTGGTGAACGCAGTATTGTGTCCATTACCATGACGCTGCTGCCCACCATGAATCTTCAATAAAATGGTCAGTGCCACTTCAATCGGGATTGAAGTGTCGAAGTATCTCATAGACACTTCGACACTTCAATCTGATAATAATTTGTAGTATACTACTTTTGTAATATAGTCAGCCTCCGTAGCCTAGTTGGTAGTGACCCTGCCTACGAAGCTGAAGTTTCCGGGTTCGAATCCCGGCGAGGGCATTATTTGTGTATTTATTCATCACAAATATGTGTTCCTTGGTCATGGCTGTCTATTATGTATTTAAGTATATATATACTGTATCTATTATATATATTGCCACCTGGTACCCACATCACAAGCCTTAAATCGAGCTTACCGTGGGACTAGGTCGATTTGTGTAAGATGTCCCAAGATATTTATTTATTTATACTAATAGTACTGTTCCTTCTTTTCGGCTTTATCAATACGAGTATGTCTCTAAGATCGAAAGGGAGAAACAATTCTAAAACAATCTATCAGTCGGCCTACTGTGAACGCCGAAGTTCGCAAATTTCGGGCGTTTGTCTCTATCACACCACGAAAGCGTCATTAGAGTGACAGAGACAAATCTCCGAAATATGCGAACTTCGGAGTTCGCGGTAGGGCCGCAGCTTACTAAGTTCGGATATGTATATGAATAAAGAGGTATTATTATTTTAAGAGACGTTTATGAATAAAGGGGTTAGAATTTTTTTTGGAAACAAATCAAATTGTTTTTTAAGTAGTAATACTACTATGTATACAAGGTGGAATTCGACGAGGGACCTTTACGGAAATGGGAGATAGTTAAGGCTATACTGAGCAACTTTTACTATGGGACCAACCCCGACATTGTAAAAAAAAAAAACTTATCCATACAAAAAGGTACCGCATATATATACACACAATGTATGAAAGTCATTTTTTTTTTGCGATTTCGGGGTTGGTCCTATAGTAAAAGTTGCTCAGTATAGCCTTAACTATCTCCCATTTCCGTAAAGGTCCCTCGTCGACTTCCACCTTGTATAAATGTTAGAAGTGATATACCACTGCAAAAATACTGAGTTAACCAAGGCTAACTCTGTATTTTTTCTTTGGTATATGACATCTAGCATTTATAACAATGAATTTGTAAATGAGTAAGTAAATGTGAATGTATAGTCCATTTCAAATACGAAGGCCCGATACCACTCAAAACTTTTGTCATTTAATTGGTCCACTATAAATTGGCACGTGTGGTACACCGATGTATGCATAAAATATCACGCCACAAAAGGGCCTGGCCAGGTTTCTTTTGTTATCACTGATCCTATTGCTGACGCCTAATGACTTTGTTAAGTGGAATCGGACCTTCGTATTTGAAATGGACTTTAACCACGTACGGAATCGTAAGTAGCAGCATAGGCTTTGCACAAGGTGATCGGATGACCTGGTGAAGCATGGGCCTCACAGAAGGTGAACGGATGACCTGGTGAAGGTCACAGGAGTCCGCTAGATGCGGTTGGCGGGGAGAAATAGAGGAGGCCTATTTCCAGCAGACCTCTTTGGGTTGATTATGATTTTGATAATGAGTAAGTATGCCGTGAAAACGCGTATCTTTTACAGAGCATTACTTGGGTATGTAAATCAAACAGTTCAGTTTGCAAGAAGATTATAATAAAAAAATGCTCGTTATATAACTTACCATTTGTCAGTACAATCCAAAAAATGTAAACACACTTCCCATAGACTTTCCATAGCATTTGACACATATAGAGAAACACGTTCGCATAATTATATATTTTTACGCTAATCATCATCATCATCATCATCAGCCTGTGACAGTCCACTGCTGGACGTAGGCCTAATAACTATGCGTATAGACGCATTAGGAGGTAATTGCCCATAATCGCCACGCTGGGCAATTACTTACGCTAATACTACCTAATAATTATCATTCATTTTAAGGAAACTGTTTAAAATTCAAAAATTCAAAATTATTTATTACTTAAACATTACATGGCTGGGTTATTCGCGGATGGTGTATTCAGCGTCCGCGAAAACGAACGTCTTTCCTGTGGACATTGCGAAACTTTAACGGTTTTCGCACATACATATTAAGTTTTGACCACATAATTCTTAAAAACCAGAAGCCACCTATCGACTTGTATTCGTCCAACAAGAAAATTTGGGTTATAGATCCCTTTCATATATCCACAGGAAGGAAATATTTGTACCCTAACTCATACAAAAAAATCTGTATGACCCGGCTATGATGTAGAGGATGGAGCCGCCGATAAGCAAAAAGTTGCCTGTGTTGGGAGGCGCCGCTCTTCCCTTCTTCTCTTCCACTCTTCCCTTCCAACATGTGTAAGAACGCTAGGTTTAAGGTTTGAAAATTGGTAATAAAACCAAGTTTGGTTTTCAAAAGTGCGTGATTATGGAATAATGCTAGTTTTTTAGGTTTGTTAACATTTTTTTTGATTCTACTAACAATTGGTACCTATACCACAGCTATGTAGGTTTTTAAATACAGTTTTATTGCCAGCAGCGTACTTTAAGTAGTTAAAGAAATCTGACGAAAATTGTGTTGATACTTTCAAATGAACATTCAGTTTAATTTTACGATTCGAAAAAACTAGGAAAGCTCTCTTTTATTCAGAATGATTTTTCTTATGGTTGGCCTACTTACAAGACCCATAAAAATTGAAATAAAATCACGTAAAAGTTTTTTGGACACTGGAAACGTATTGTCATTCATTTAGTTATACCTACAGCCTGGTTTTTTATTCACCGTTCTAACCTGTAGAGGGTTAATTCTGTGATCATATTGATGAACTTTTACTATTGGACCGACATCCGTATTCAGAAAAATAAATCTGATATTCTATACAAACCCTGAGATATTAGTAGGTGGAAATGTAAAGGTCATCAATATGACCTCAGAATTAACCCTCTAAAATTTAAACGGTAAATAAAAATTCACCCTGTATTATTATCTACCTAAGTCTATGAAGCGAATACCAATCTATGGTCCACCACAAACAAGACTTTCCACGTCCGGGATTTGGATTGTTCTATGTTCAATCTCGCAGAAATAACGGATGGGTCCCGATCAATAGGTTTTGCTATTGACAAAAATCGTATTTAAGCAACGGTTACAAAAAATACTCTATAATAACGTCCCATGTTGGATTTGAGGATAAATAATAGGTATCGGTTGTTGATTCCAGGAAAGTTTGTAAAAAAACCGGCCAAGTGTATGTCGGGCCATGCTCATTGTGGGGTTCCGTAGTTATTCAAAAACGGCTGTGCCGATCATGTTCAAAATAGTTTTATTTTAAAGTACTCTAAAAGCACACTTTTCATGATTTTTTCAATATTTTTGAACTCATGGATCAAAAGTTAGAGGGTGGCACACATTTTTTTAATTCTGGAGCGGTTTTATCCGAAAATATTATTATTAACTTTAGATTTTTTTTTAGAAATAGTTGCTTCCTAAACGCGATATAAATAATAAAAAGTTAACCGTACCGTTGTATATGATAACATTTTTTGTAAACACCTAACAAATTATTGTCATCGATGTGTGAGAGAAATGCCCGAAATTGTCGATCTTTAGCCCTAGCTACTTTACACTCGAAGTTGTAGACGAATATAACACCTAGGGCAAACTATTCAGTTAGGTAGGTCCAACTTCGAGAAAGAGGTCAATCGTCGAATCCGACTCGGTTGAGCAGCGTTCGGGAAGCTACGACTCATATTTTCGTCCAATATTCCGCAGTATTTGAAGACGAAAGTCTTTAATCAATGTGTGTTGCCAGTGATGACATACGGTACTGAAACGTGGCCGCTTACAATGGGCCTCATAAGAAGGCTCAAAGTCACCCAAAGGGCTATGGAGAGGGCTATGCTAGGAGTCTCTCTGCGTGATCGCATTAATAATGAGACCATCCGCAGCAGAACCAAAGTAACCGAAATAGCTCTCCGAATCGCTAAGCTGAAGTGGCAGTGGGCGGGGCACATTGCGCGTAGAACCGATGGCCGTTGGGGCGGGAAGGTTCTTGAGTGGCGGCCACGTACCGGAAGGCGTAGCGTGGGTAGGCACCCCACAAGGTGGACCGATGACCTGGTGAAGGTCGCAGGAGTCCGCTGGATGCGGGTGGCGCAGGACCGGTCATTGTGGCAATCTTTGGGGGAGGCCTATGTTCAGCAGTGGACGTCTTTCGGCTGATATGATGATGATGATGATGAGCCCTAGCTACTAGTTATTTAATTACTCAATGATATCACACAAACACAAGCGGATAAATTGCTGTAAAAACCGTTAATCACCTTATTAATTATTCATACGAAACTGGACGAGTTTTCCATAGCATTGAGCAGCACGAGCTTTACAAAATGCCTCATAACGAGATAATTCCGACGAAATTACTTCCCGCTAAAATAACTTATCAATGCTTTATTATAAATTTAATCACGATTAATTAAGCCCTGTGTTAAATTGATTATTCTTGCGATTTTATGGGACTAAAATTGAGGTTAATGTAGAAAAGCCTAAATTTTTAACTATCCATTCAATATCCTTTTTTTTACGTTGGCAAAATGCTTTTTCACACCACCTATTCCAATACGGGTCTTTTTTCCCTGCTAGGAGGGATCAAAGTGGCCTTTTCTATTCAAGGACTTTCTATTGCCAGCCTAAAAAAATACAATGAAAAATGAAAATAAACAGTACGTTCATAATTGATAAGAATTTCTTCAGATTATTTATATAAATATATATAAAAAATTGCATAAATATTAAATAAGTAATTATGTGATATATTTTATTTTTCTCATAGGTGGTGTGAACAGCAGTATGTGTCACACGGTATCAAAATTATTTTGTCCTGGGCGTTAACGCTTGAATCCTTCATTACGCTCAGGATTCCACTTTAGAATCCCTCCCTACGGTCGGGATTCAATTGTGGAACCTGTCGCTCCATTCAGGATTCAATATACGCCATACGCCCACGCCGGAATATACCATTTTGATCCCTTGAGAAACAATCTACTATTTCATCACACTTGCTTTCTAAGCGCGCCATTGTTTGCATGCATCACGGGAGTTACAGAAAAGTGAAATTTCCTAGACAGTTATATGAATGTTAGTACAGTCAAAAATAAGTATCGAAAGAATCCGCTCATAAATATGACTAAATACGACGTTCTTATTACACAGAATTAGAGTGCACTGGGACATATTTTTGAACATTTTTGTATACATCTTATTTGGTCTTTGACTGTACGTCATTAAACAATATTTTGTCTTAAAACTCATTTTTTTGTCTGCAAGTGTGATGAATTGTATGCATCACGGTCGGTAAGGGAAATACAATCTCGAGTCATTAAAAGCCCTCCGCCTACTGCCTCGGGCTCTCGTTATTATACCGTACTTACCTCCCTAGATGCACAATTTACTATATCACTAGCTTATGAATTGCATTATACTCATATACGGTCTAACCGACCAGCGGCCAGTACCCGTTCTAGCAGCGCGCAGGGCCCACAGTACACGTCGCGCTTTGGCTAAGGGTGCTCCGAATGACGACCTTCTTAATATACCCTCGTATCATCATCGACTTAAATTACGTAAGTTAAGTAAGTAATAATTAATATGTTTGAGTTTCACTGCACTCTGAACAGAGAGCAGTGGAGTCTCCTCTCTGTTCAATCAATGCCACCAAAATCCTAGCCCCATTTTTAACATTTGATATCAAATCTGAATTTCATCTTGCCGCAAAAGAATATTTTTTAAAAGTATATTGAACAGTTGAATAATTGAGTTAAAAGGCACGCCTTATTTTCTGAGGTCACTGAGGTAGAAAGGTTTGGTTTACGAATTTGATTACCTTCATTAATTAAACCCACAGACTGTTTGAATTTGAGCATTTTAATGAGAGTTTCTTAATTAGTCTCTATAATGTAACACTACGAAAGTAAGTAATATTTAAAGTTTTCTTTAGTTATACCCTGGACTTTTAACCTGCTTATTCCAATACTATTTTGTCATAATATTTTTTGTATAAAAAATGTATTACTACGAAAAGATTTAGTAAATACTAATGACCATAAAAAAGTTGCAACAGCACAGGTAACTATAACGTATTTAGCAGAAAACGCAAAATTATATTTGCATCTTGTATCTCGTTCTCTCTCCTAGATTCGCACGTAAATGTGACAAGGAGGAAGGGGTTTAAGGCCAGACCAACATCTGCAAATATTTTTTTCTCAAACTTGCTACGGAATGTTGATGTTACTTGCTTTAAATTAAGCCCGGAAATACTATGTATCCGGTGTCATATGCTAAGATGATATGTAAAGAGATTTCATGTATTTATTTCACACCTAGGACTGCAAACAAACTGTCTTTTGTTTTGAAACGTCAAATTGTGACACTAGATCGTGACATTCAGCCCCAGAAAAAGAAAATAACCTAAGAACTAATATACCAACAGATAAAAGGATACCTCAAACAGATTAAAAAAAAGTTAGGCGCGAATGTTTTTTTTTTAATGTTGAACGATACTGTACTATTGGTTTATTTACAAATCAAATAGTATGGTTCGGCGAAATCAGTTCGTTTTATTTCATGGCAAGTTTGAGAAAAGCACTATACAAATCTCGGCAAGAATCAGGGTTACAGGCCGCGTATTCCTATCTGGCCTCAGTTCCTTCGGCCAGATATATCTACTTGGCCTGTAACCCTTCGTTTCCCGTCCTCTATATTAATGTACTATTACCGTATGCTTTCGTCATGCATACCGTCTGTATGCTTTTGACTAAAAGAACTGTAAAAAGTGCTTTTGCCCAAAGGCCTTCGTTCAAAGTACTTTTAACTAAGTGATTGTGTCAACAAATATTTTGGCTGGTTGTATCAGTCAAGACTCGTCAAAATACCTACTTTTCTGGCAATAGTTAGTTTGCTTTAGGGGTCGCAGTGCAAACCTTTTCGTAATCTAACCTACTTTTCTGGCAGTCGTTTGTTTCATATAGGGGTCGCACATTTAATTACGAAGGTTTTTTGTAACTTACTCTTAATAACTTCTTCACATTATTTTTAAGATTATCGGAGTAGCAAAGTAGGTACTAACATTTGATAATATTGATATGGCAGTTATTTCATCTGCTTTTGAAATTAGCTGTCAACGTGCGTTTAACTTCAGTATGTTGCTCTACATTGCGGGCCGAATTATTTTTACGGATAATTTTGTTGCTCTAATTTTAAGTAAAAGTTTTTTAAATGTACCTACTTAAATATTTTGTCTTTCACTAGTATCCGTTAAGAGCGTCGCCCGTATAGACTCACACATAAAGAAGTAAAAACTTACAGGTGTAATTCTGACCTTAATATTAAGGTGCGTTTAAACCAAAAGAGCATTCGCTGTTCTAGCGCCCGTTCTACGAAATCAACCAATCACGTTTTGTGTACCGATCGAATTACGTAGAGTGGGATGTTAGAACAGCGAATGCTCTATTAGTTTAACCGCACCTTTAGTGTTTCCCAGAATACCAAATCCTGAAAGCATTCTGTCTATAGAATATTCGTTCATTCAGTCTATACTAGTCTATAGAAGAATCGTTCCAGTGAGTTTCTCGAAATATAATGTTGGAAATATTATTTGATGTCTATTTACCTAGGCGCTTTTAGGTGTAGCGTATAAGTAGGCGTATGATGGTACCGTGTTTAATCGTTTATCGTTGTTGCTGTCAGGTTCTAACAAGTATACAAATGCGAAAGTGACGAGTAGCACGATAAACGGTAAACGCGTGATCATCATAAGCCAGCCAGCCACTCGGTATATATATATTTATAAGGGTTATATATTTACAAATACGCCTGTTAGTAAAGTTTTTTTTTATTAATTATTAATCTTAGCCCTTGCACATTCTCAAGTTAGCCATGTAACACCGGATCAACTGGTTCACACCCTAGATTTTTGACGTCTAGTTTAACCTCATAGTGCTGCGGCCTTACAGGAGATAGTGCTAGTGGTGATAATACTACGAATGTAATACTTTTTTTTTTAATTTTACTAATCTATGAACATTTTTGTTCACTCAAATAGGGAGCCTGAGAAGGTTGTTTTTTTGTTATGTATACCTGACATTTATATTGTTGAATCATCATCATATCGGCCGATACACTCATCTGGACATAGGCCTCCCCCAAAGATTGCGACATTCACCTTGTGGGGGGCCTGCCCACGCTGCGTCTTTCAATACGTGGTCGCCACTCGAGATCCTTTCCGTCCCAACGATCATCGGTTTTACTTAGAATGTGCCCCGCCCGCGGCCACTCAAGTTTCTTTAGCATTTCGGATATCTATATCGGTAACTAGTTTCTGGTTGGTTTGGTTGTATAGTCCATTGTTCCATATTGATAAATGGATTGGTGTAGGTACAATCAGGGTGACACATATAACTGTACATTTTGTCCATTGAAAATGGCAGTTTAGGATGAGACCAGGACCAGTTTTTCCCAAGCGTACGCATGCTTATGCGCTTAATACTAAACAGCTGCGACCATATATAGACCAAGATCAACTGTTAAATTGTGCCAAGATGGGCAGGACATAGCGCTTTTCTTAAGACCGCGCATATTTTGGCGCAACATCTTTGACAAATGTTTATAGAATATAATCCAATCAAAATTTTGATGGACCAATCACAACTATTTTCAAATGGCGGTTTAAGTTTTTATAGGTTGATATTGAAATTGATTACCGTGATGCATTGAAGAGAAGGTGACACTGTCTTGTCAACTAAAATTCAGGACTGTTTTGAAAGGCAATTTAGTATGGCGTACGGCTTCCATGTTTTATTTGTTCGTAGCTAAACAGTCAATTTCTATAGACAAAATACGTACACATGCTGATATAAGTATCATCACCCTGATTCTGTTCTACATGTACCATCTGATATATCGGAGTGACCACATATATCTGAGCAGGCTATTGTTTTGGCGTTAGTGTGCACTTTTACATATTTTAGAGCACGCAAAGCAGAGTACCGAGTTGGTCGTATGGTGACATTAGTCACCCCAACTCTTCCCGCGGGTGTCGTGAGTGTCAACAAAGGGATTGAAGTCTTTGATAGAAGATTGATGATGGGCGGCCGCCTCATCATAGTCAAGTAGACACATTACTGCGATCCCAAATCCTTACCCAGCGTGGCGGTTATGAGCATTTACCACCTAATGCTTCTATACGCTGAGTTAATAGGAGAAGCCTACGTCTAGCAGTGGACTGATATAGGCTGATGATGTGATGTGATATAGGAGCGAGCGGCAAGGATGTTCACACAACATGTCGCGGAAGTGTGCTCAGGCGTACCCGTGACCTCGCCTTAAAGCGTCTTCACGGCAGACCGTGGGGTTGTAGTGGGTACACCAGGGCCTCATTAGCCCTGGGAGTCGCATATAACCAACCGGGTCAGTCCCCCGTGTCTGGACGGTATGCGTAAAGCAATTCCCCACGAAAAAAAAAGATGTTCACACATATCTGAGCAGACCAATATTGTCATGGCATAGACTGCACTTTTACATATTTCAAAGCACAGTGGCTGTTCCGATATCTGATGGCGACCGTACGCTCCAAAATAGCAAGAACAAAATCCATCTTCACGACGCTGATGCGTTCCCCGAATGAGATAATTATCGTATTAATGAGGCAACCACAGCTGCTACGGCAATAAGACCCGTACATCACTCGGAATCGGCAAATGGCGGGACATTAGTAATGAATGTATGGCACGCTTATGCAACTTAATAGGTTTCTGATGACGTCTCATTGAACGGGCGTTGAGTTTGGTGTTGCCAGGAAGGAACGTTTCTGAAAAATCGGGATATTGGGTTTTTATAGGGATAGTAAAACTATTTTATTGTGGTGCTAACTTATTTTTGTGGTATTCACATATCAGCGCGAACATAAAAAACTATTTTTTTTTATTTTGATTCTATTTATGTCAATAAATCAAATATACAGGGTGGAATTTCTTTTTTGATCAGTGACGGTAGCTACCAGATCCAAAGTAGCTACGCGGAAATGGTCTTACAAGACCTTTCCTCGATTTTGAATTAATGAAGATTGGCGTTTACAGAATTTGGAAACACACAAGGTGCGAGAAACTGGTCACTTTTGACAAACTTTTTTATATGCCAAACGATCCAGTTTCTCTTTTGGATCAAAAGCTTGCACGGGAGCAAAAAAAACTTTTCGTCTGGAAAAGCCGCAAATCAAGAATTAACCCTTAATAGGGCAGAGGTACGAATTTCAGAAAAAAAGACATTAAGTAACTGTTTTAGATTTTATTTGTAGCCGTAATCAACATAATAACAAAAAAAAATAATTTTCAGAAAACCATTTTTCCTGAAAAACAGGGTGGTAACTCTATGACCATTGCCTTGTTGTGGCATGTAGGAAGTGGTAACCATTTTACCGCCGCCCCATTGAGCTGGTTGAGGCGATACTTTCTTCAGACTGATGATGTGCGGACACATCGTCTGTGGATGCACAATGAAAACTTTTAAAGCACGGTGTGGCACATAAAGCCACTTTGCACACGTCACAACATATCCGTGATCGTTTTTGTTTGTTTTTCGTGCTGCAAAAACGGCATCTTGAGAATTTTTTTTGGTCCTCGGGATAGTGCCGTGATTGATTTAGGCGGATTTCGTCAGGTACTCCAAATACTCCTCCTTTTTAGGGTTCCGTAGCCAAAATGGCAAAAACGGAACCCTTATAGATTCGTCATGTCCGTCTGTCCGTCTGTCACAGCCGATTTACTCGGAAACTATAAATGCTACAGTAACGAAATTTGGTAAGGATATGTGTTGTATGAACCGCTACAGGATTATGATACTAAATTGTAAAAAAAACCATTGGGGTGGGGGCCCTCCATACATGTAACTGAGGGATAGATTTTTTTTTTTAGTTGTACATAAGCGTGTGGGGTATTAATAGAAAGGTCTTTGAAAATGATATGTAGGTTTATACATCAAATTTTTATTTAAGCAAATCGTTTTCGAGATATCAGCTCTCAAAGTCTGAAAAATGTGTCCCCCCCCTCTATTTTTTAAACTATGCAATATAAAATTCTGAAAAAAATATATGTTATGCACATTAATAAACTCTATCAATGATTTTTGGTTTTATTAAATTATCTCCTATAGTTTTTGAGGTAGGTTGATTTAATTGTATTTTTTTAATAATAAATTGATAATGATACGGAACCCTTTGCGCGCAAGTCCGACTCGCACTTGGCCGGTTTTTTATTTATGTAAACAGCTGCAGATAATTTATTTTTGGTTGTGAATCCATTGATTAGACCACGACCCAATCGAAGTCTGTATTCGCGGTGTGAGTGTACTGCTTGCTTGTGTATTTGTAAGTATGTTAGGTAAGAGTTTATAACCGCAGCGTCGAACATAAAATAAAATAATCTCATCCAAGTGCGTCTTGATTTGCGGCCAATCGCATATGAAGAACGAAAATGATCGAAATGATCCACTCCACCCATGTTAATGGTATATTCAGCAATCGCTGTTGGTATGGGCACGTCTTTCTTGGTCCCTTCTTTTTGTGTTCTTTTGACAGTAGACAAAGATTTGGGATTATGTGCCGTAGTAATAACATTCACCAACTGCGTGTCCATCCACTGTACGATAGATACTGGAGACTTGCTCTGATATGTGAATTCATGACGAGCAAGTTTTTCCTTTTTTGTCTTATTTTTAGGCATGAGATTGCCTGGAAGACCTTTGCGACTAAGTCGTACTGTACCAACAGCATTATATCCCTTTCTTTATCAGCAAATCTTGCATTAGTGGTAAACCAGTAAAAAAATTGTCAAAAGCCACTAGCGTGTTTGGTGGAACACCTTCACATAGTTTCATTACAACATTATAGCCTAAGCCGTCGTCAGTAGATGCGGTTCCGTCGTCCTTACCTATATAAATATCAAATCTATATATATACCCTGTCGCAGCATCACAACGTGCCCAAACTTTATACCCTCTTTTGATTGGTTTTTGTGGCATGTACTGTTTTAAAGTGCTTTTCCCCTTAAATTTAACCATACACTCATCCACAGACTGATTACTCGATTGAGTGCTATTATTCTGAAATACTGCATTTAGAGCCTGTATCATTGGACGAATTTTATATAGTTTGTAGTAGTAGTAGTAGTAAACACTTTATTGTACAAATAAATATAGAAAAGTACACAAAACACAAGACAATTGTACAAAGGCGAGCTTATCCCTGCAAGGGATCTCTTCCAGCTAACCTTTGAGTAGTTGAGAGAATTAGAGCAGTGCTAGGCAGACGAACTGTACAAAATTGTAAGGATTACAGTGAAAATAACTGAATATTATTATCAATTCTATAATTATATATTTAAAAAAAAACTATTGTTTTTATCTAACTCTTATCTACTATACTTATTACTCTATTGTTACATAACAAAGATACTATACCTTCATACATATAATATATTTATAAATACAATACATACATATAATATATACATATACTATATATACACATATATATACATACAGAGATTCGATAAAATACCACGTATATCATTTGGATGCATCTGAAAGCCACAACTTATTTAAATTAGCTTTCAGCGATGCCACTGACTGACACTGTCGGAAGGAGGGTGGCAACGAATTCCATAGCTTTACCGAGTATACAGCAAAAGACTTATTGTAAGAGCGGTGCCGATGAGGTGGGATGGATAAAGTCATGTTAGCACTAGAACGCAGTCGATGGCCGCTGCCTTCAGCCAAGAACCTAAAACACTCCGAAAGGTAGGGTGGTGAGGACGGAAGAAACAACACATTATAGAGGAAACAGAGAATATGCACGTCTCTTCGGCGACGGATGGGCAGCCACTGAAGTTGGGAGCGGAAAACAGAAATGTGGTCGAACTTACGAAGGCCAAAGATGTACCTTATACACACATTCTGCAGCCGCTCAAGCTTGGTAAGCAATTCCTCAGTGAGATCTAGGAAGGCAACATCTCCGTAATCTATAAGCGGGAGCAGAAGAGACCGAGCAAGGGTTATCTTTGTGTGAAACGGAAGGAAACTTTGCAGACGCCGAAGCGAGTGCAAGGAAGAAAAGAGCTTTTTACTGATCTCAGTAACATGGGCTGTCCAACAAAGAGTTTGATCCATGACAATGCCTAAGTTTTTGACAGTAGATGTGAAAGGAATATGTGTTCCGTCAAAATATACTTTAGGCATTGTCTGATCATAAAGCTTGGAGATGAAATGGGGGCTTCCAACTACAATCGCCTGCGACTTCTTGGCATTTACTAATAGACCGAAGGAAGAGGCCCAAGCACTAACGGAGTCCAGGTCTCGGTTAATTTGGCTAACTAAGGAACCGAATTCCTCTATACCAGCAGCGGCGTAAATCTGCAAGTCATCGGCATAGAGGTGGTATGAAGAGGTTAGGGACTTCGTGATTCCGTCAATAAACATCGAGAAAAGCAGCGGAGACAATACCCCTCCCTGAGGGACCCCAGCGGTCAGATCACTCCACTTTGAGACACTGCCATTGACTGAGACTCGTTGACGCCTTCCAAACAGGTAAGCACGAAACCACGCGATAGTCAAGGGTGACAGTTTATATTTATTCAGCAGTGCCAAAAGTATGTCGAAGTCCACTGTGTTAAATGCACTACTAAAATCTAAAAAGAACTAAAACCGTCAACTCCTTATTTGACTCGACTGTCGATCTGGTTCTTGACTATTGTCATTTAAATGAATGTTTTCAACGAGTTTTTTAAATCTTTTACATGTGAAAACTTCAGATATATCTGCGTTTCTGTAAAATGGATCTGAAGACCAATATAAGTTGCAATCAGGCAGTGGATTTAGACCCATCAATATTAAAACACCAAGAAACGCACGTATTTCTGTCTGATTTGTAGGAGTCCAATGCAACGTATTCTGTTGAACGGCATAAAGGTTTGTTTGTTGTACTATAAGCTCGCAGACATCTTCTGGGAAAAAATGGTCAAAGTAAGCAACAGGCTGTGTTTTGCGAGTAAATGTCGAACTATTTTTGAAAGCTATCGGTTTTTCAAATTTGGGTATGTGATGTGCTGGTAAATCTGAGGACCATTCTGCAGCTGGTTGTATCTGACGGAATCTACGTAGATCCATATCTTCAGGTCTGGTTTGATTAATGACAGGAGACTGCGCCGGTGTTGGGAGTGAAACCGAAGTAGTCACGATATTTGTGATTTCATTTTCTACGACAATCACTCGGGGCATTTCTTCGCGAGGCTGAGGCTGAGTTGTGCATAAAGGGCTAGATGAGGCCACTGGAGTCAAAACATCGTTAAAAGGAGTCTGAGGTCTTGGAATTTCTTCAAATTCCATGGTTACGTAGGAAACCAATTCTAAAATGTCATCTGATGACTGATTGAGAGTCTCGTTACATTTTGTATCAGAATTTTGAGCTGTATCTGAAGCATTTTGGGAAGATCTTGGCAAAGTATCTGATTTTTCTGGTATAAAATCGTTCTCAGTATCATCACAATTTTCTTCATCAACTTCTGAACTCTGAATCTTTGACAATCCTCGTAAAACTTGACTATCGTAATCATGGTCGTTAACGAAATTTGAAATATATTCTATATCATCATACGAGTCACTTTCAAGACTGGAAAGATCATTTTCAAGAATGTCTTCTATGTTTTTATCAGTAAGCCTCTTTTATTTCGACACTTTTACTGAAAACAAGGAAATAAAAAATCTAAATTTTATAATCGATCCGTCGTTTTTTGACGGTACCGGGCAATGGTAAAATATTTACCACCAACTTTGAACTATCTTTCCAAGCGGTACGAATACAAACTCTAAATAGATAACACGTAAATAACTTGACAATATAGTGTATTACTACGAGAAAACATCAAAAACCACTTACCAGAATCTTGCTGGAACAAATTGGCAACAAGTATTTCCCATACACCACGAAACTGTTCGAATTTCGAAATTCCTGACAAGCAAACACAGACTTACGTTTTGACACTACACAGTGTTGCCAAGGTATTTTTTTTATGATTGACAGTTTATGTATGCGTTCATAAACCGAACTTAATGACGTATAAGTCAAATAATTTTTAATCTGTGTCCTCCAGAACTAAGTGGTAAATATATGACCACTGCCTTATTAAGGGTTAAAATTTCCATCTAAATTGTATAAAAAATAAAATTGTTGTCTTTCAGGTTTAATTTTATATTTTAATTTAACACTAGGTTAAATAATTATACCATCAAAGTAAACATTTTTACTGCGCCTTAAAATAACTTCATCCAGCGATTGCAGTTTAACTCCAGATTCTGTAAGAAAAAGCTAAAACAGTGGTGGAAAGCTACCAGAAGTTTTAGAAGGAAGATATCTGCAGGTGTATGATAATTTTATAAAATTTATTTCCCAAAAGCGAAGTGGTATCGCTGTCCGAGAGTGTGTTTTAGCATTAAACGCATAATTAACATCAGGCGATACGTCTGCTTGCCTCCTATTCCTAAAAAATGTTCCATTTTTATAATTATATTCCCCTTTTATTAAAATAAAAATAAAAGATTATTATTAGTATGACTTGAAACAGGATATTTACCACAGATGTCATATATACCATAGATCAAGCAAACGTATCTACTTAGCGTGTCAAACGAACTCAGTGAAATCCACTGAGTTGTCCGTCTTTAATCGCAGCTTGCAGCTTTCGGGTGTCTAATTTTGTAAGTTGAAGTGAACAAAAACATTAATAATGCCTCCTTAAGTAATATTAATTGCAACAACACAAAAAATATGAATACTCAAGGGCCATAGACATTTTTAAAATCATAGGCAAGTAACAACTTCAGTATAAAATCTGACACGCTCGGCCCCTATACAAATGAATGAACTTGTTTCTTCTATCCAAATCTAATTATGTAATATTTACCATGTAGATTAATATTATTGAGCACTTTATATTTCGGCCTTGTTGCAAATGCCATCTTCACTAAGTAACGCCGTGGTTGGTTAACTTGATTGTACGATTTGCTGTTATTTAAAAATGCCATTCCAAATATTGATTTAAAATAATCACCAAATTAAAAATTTGAAAAACCGACTTCAACCGGTTTCTCCAAGATTCCTGACTTGTTTCCATCATTGGTTTCCTCAAATCCTACTTTCTGAATGCAAATTCTTGTAAATGAATGAAAATTACCAAAAGCGCCATACATGTACCTATAACATTTGTAGAGATCCCTCGATTTCTCCAGGATCCCATCATCAGACCCCAACTTGGTGCCAATGGGACCATCTCGGGGTAATACACGTTCGATCACAAAAAGAAATTTTAGAATCGGTTCACTATTCTCGGAGATATCAGGTAACATACCTCCTCCTTTTTTTGAAGTCGGTTAAAAATACTTTGTTCTACTAAAATGTTACTAACCCCGATTTACGGTATTAATAAAATAAGCTAAGATCTGAAATCGAATTGGAGATCAAAAATGTAAACAAATGGGATACCACCACATAAAAATAATCGCGAGAGGTGGGTAATCTAAAATCATTGAAATACTTTTAAAAAATGCGCATTTACATTCACTGACGGTACGTATAGTTTTTAAATATTCTACTAATTTTTAATATCATTCATAATTTTTTTTAATGATATATTTATGTAGTGTTAATAAAATGTAGGGTGTTTAATTTATACTACTGGCAATGACAAGAAGTTTTAAACATTTGGTTCGCAGTTATAACAATGTACTTAAATGTATTTTTTATTTAGATTATTAGTTTTTATTTTAGATAAGATTTCTTTATTTATGTGTTTTTTTCATAATTTAGAATAAGTTTATACAATAAAGTCTTATAAAAACTTTAAAAAATTAAAACAAGATGGTGCTCCAAATGACTATTTTATGAATTTATAAAAACTCCTAAAATTTAGCATTACAAAGTATATGAATCCAGATTTTAGTATTTTTACCCAAAAATCAATAATTTAAATTTTTTTATAGAAATAGATTCGATTGTAACTATACATGAAGACTGGAATTCGTTCCCCGACTATGGTTTTCAAACATTGATTATGTTGATTATTTACATCATTCTAGCAAATTTTCTGGGTATTATTTTTGTAATCAGGAAGCGTGGACAATCAGACGTATGTTTTTTATAGTCATGTCCAAAAATTATGTTATTGATTGTGATACTTGTGTATCGAACATACTTTGACTTTCGCGTATCTACACCTAAACATCAAGCATTATCTTAGGTTTAGCACCTGTAAGAATAGTTTGTAAGTGTGCAAATAAATACAATCAAATAAATAAACCATCTCAAAATGCGACGTTAATTTATAAAGGTGTTAAAAAAAAGTTTTATACCCCTGGAATGTCACTTTAACATTGACTTTATAATGTCATGTCATTGTCATAGATTGTTTACATTTTTGATCTCGAATTCCATTTCAGAGCTTAGTAGAAGTTTTTCACTGTGGTATCATTTTAAAAAGTGCTTACTAGGTTACGCCAAACATTATCCTTCTGCCCCTGTCGGCCATGTGACATGTGTCTTATTATCAATACCATAAAGTTGAAAATATGTCTATGGTACGTCAACGCAGTTGCAGAGGGTTATACAGTTAACCTATTTTTCTACTCGAATAGTGACATCATTGACTTAGCACCAGATATAAAACACGTGACATTGACATACATATATCATAGCGTGGCGTGATCTAAATGTACAAAAGTACTCTTGAAATATGTATGTACTTATTTAGTTTATGTACTAGACGGATATTATTGATTCAATAATTTATTTATTAACCTTGATGAAACCAATCATAGATTAAAAACTTAGACTTAAAGAGTTATTAGGAATATAAATAATAAATAGATATCATGAGACATCTTAGATAAAGCGACCTAGTCCCAACGGTAAGCTCAATTAAAGCTTTTGATTTGGGTATACAGATAGATATAGATACTTAAATACATACCCCCTTATTCATAAACGTTTGCTAACTTAACAAGCCGCTAATAATTGTTTGTCCCTTTCGGTCTTAACAATGTGTCCATAAGAGCAAAACGGACAAACAATTATTAGCAGCTTGTTAAGTTAGCATACGTTTATGAATAAGGGGGTTAGACAGCCATGAGCAAGGAACAAATACTTGTGATAATTAAATACACAAATAATGCCCTCGATTCGAACCCGGAACCTCCAGCTCCGTAGGCAGGGTCGCTCGCTACCAGGCTACGGAGGCTGACAAAATCTGTTTTACAGAGTACAATATTTAGACTAACTTTATCATCAAATACCATGTCATTCCGCATACACTCATCCTTAAGCAGTACGCACATTATAATAGGCACTTGTGGGCTCTTGACCTATAATACGCGTCGGCAATGGAGTGTTCGTATTGTATTACAAATGCCCGACAAAGTAAACGCGGCGTCCATTAGCCATACCCAGATCTCCTGCATGCAAATATTGATAGCTTAATTGACGTTTGTTGATTTTGCTTTGCGATTCTGAAATTATATATGCAACAATACTATGAACAAAAAAACGTGGACGCTACACGCCGTATTAAGTTGCCTTTCAAAAACGGTCCTGATACGTTGACAAGTTTCACCAACTCTTCAATATATCACGCTTTTGTATTTTTATACTTATTATAGTTGGAAATGGTATGTGAAGGCTTATATGTACTTTGATTTACATTCTTAGATGTAAATCAAAAATCAAACAGTGAAAATCAAGTCGATTTTGTTTAAAGTGTTTTAAATGTGTACCTATTGTGATTATACTGATTATCTAAAATTGAAATGCCAATGATTTGAAAAGATTAAAACCCTTTCGACGCATTATGCCAAAAACGCAAAACGCCATTCGTACGCTAAACGCCAAAAACGCAATAGACCAAATTCTCTTAATGCCAAATACGTATAATACCAAATCTATAGAAATACCAAATACGCCAAATGCCAAAACTATATAAAATCTAAATACGCATAATGCCAAAAGCTAATACGCATAATGCCAAAACTTACACACGCATAATGCCAAAAGCTAATACGCATTATGCCAAAACCTAAATACGCATAATGCCAAAAGCTAACCTATGAATGACAAACACATATATTGCCAAACATTATAAAAGTGACACCAGAAGCAGTGCCCTATTTGACCACCTATTTGTCAACATCATTGTTAGGTACTACAATCACAGGCGTCCATGAGCTACGGGCACCGTTTACTATCGTCCGGATTGTATGCTTATTTACCACTAACCTGTCGTTTATAAATAAAAACACCACTAATACCACTAAAGACGAATACTTTTGTGAAGAGCTCTTGACAATTGTCACGAAAAAGACGACTTTGGCACAAAATTCCGACACAGGATCAGTTTCATGTCAAAAACTACCAAAAATTTCGTGACAATTGTCATTAAGCCTTGACTAAAAAAACAAACTACTTCTATTTGTTAACGATATATGTACTGCGAATTTATTAAAATTGTCGAAGTGGTGGTAAACAAGCACAAAGCCCCCGCAATGGTAAGCGGTTTCCGTAGCCTACAAACGCCTGGAACTCCAGTTTTAATTTATTTTAAGAATTGTCACACTTGTCAAGATGGTGAAATAGGGGCCAGGTCTTCGTAGTATGCTGGTTTAAAACCTGGGACATATACAATAATGTTTTTTGATATCAAGTTTCCATGCATCATAGCAATATTAGAAGATCTAGATAGTAGTATTTTACCTACTGGAACCATACGTCACACTCATCTTTAAAGGTTTTAACTTATCAACGTTAGGTACTGGCCACTTATGATCAATCATAATCTCTAATTTATGTCAAAAGTGTGTGTACGTGACAATCAGTGTCATTCACATTTATTCTTGAAATAATGTCTGAAAACGAAGAACTAATTTTTACTGTTAATCAAAAAAACTATCCTACATTATTGTATGGTGAACATCGCTAAAATCAAAATGGTACAAATAACAAGTCCAATACTACTGCCTGGAGATGTTGTAACAGAAGAGAAAAATGCAATGCATCTATAACATTGGACCGTGCCAACAAAATTATACGGCAAAGTGAGCATTCCTGTCTAGGGCCTGAAATAAGCAATGAAGTTTTTCTGGCTATGACTTCATGTAAAACGGAAGTATGCCGAAGTTTGTCCCCGGTACCAAAAATACTAGAAAAACATTTGGCGGTACTACAACCAACTGCAAAATATCCATACTTGCCAACAACTAAACAAAAACAAGACGCAATGTATAGGGCACGAAAAAGGTATCTGAAATGCGACAAAATGAATTTTAAACGTTTGGAAGATATAGTAATACCTGACATATTATCTGAAAACTTCCTATTGTGGGATGACTGTGACACGGAGCGAATTTTGGTATTTTGTTCGAAGACCTCAAGGACTCTGATCAAAACATTTGATACAAATGTATATTTCGGAGACGGTACATTTTTGTGTCGCCCAAAACCGTTCGCACAACTATATACTTTACATATTGACCTGAACTCTGACAGTGAAGTTACGAACGTTGTACCAGTTATTTTTGCACTGTTACCGAATAAAACCAAGGAAACATACACACGATTGTTTGAAATCCTCAAAAGTAAATTGGGTATTCATATAGCTGAATTAAAAAGCGATTAACATAATTATTAATGAACTCTACTATACATAATATATAGTAGTGGTACAATTAGTAATAACTTAATCACTTAAGTGAGCATCCTTCCTTGCCAGAAGGCCTACCACGAAGCGTTTCGTTCGTTCGATCGTCTAGTTCCCTCCCTATCGCTCTTGCTTGTTCGAGCAACAAAGAGGCAGATAGACGATCGAACGAACGAAGTGCTTCGTGGTAAACGTCCTGAGCTTTCAAAGCTTTCTATTTGTGACTGGAACTTAATTGTGACGCTGGTTTCGCGACATAGTAGATACCCCAATGCCGCCAAACTCAGTTTCATTGCCAGCTTGAGCTTGAGCTTTCTGTGCCACTACTAGCACAGAATAAGTAATAGTACTAAAGTACACAGGGGACACTGTCATACATTTGACGTTTAGCTGTCAAATCAAGCAAATGCTAAGATGACATTACACTTAGGATTGTCACTATGCTCTAAAAGGAGCGTGTGATGGAACACATTATATAAAGTTCATGCAAAATTAGGAGTACCTACACATTTTTCCTGTTATCATACTTATCATAAATTGTGTTGAGCGTTTTTGTCATTCTGCGTGTTTGGCATTATGGGGGATGTTTTTCTTCAATACGCGAAACGACAAAATGGCGAATTGCGTTTTTGGTATTATGCGTTTTTTGGCATAAAGCGATTTTGGTATTAAGCGTATTTGGCTTTATGCGTGTATTTTTTTTCAGTACGCGAAATGACAAAATGGCCTTTCGCGTTTTTGGCATTATGGGTCGAAAGGATTAAAACATGTACAACCCGTTGAGTTTCTTCCTGGTTCTTCTCATGTTGTGGTCTATCTCTTGCGAACCAGAGTAGTAATAAAAAATATCGTAATTCATCTTGTGTTTCAATTATGGGTCCGTGCCTACGTACGTAGAAGTGTAGTTGCGTAGATGCGTAAAAGCTTAGATACAGTATTCTGAGTACAGTTAGTAATGAGTAGCTAGAAGTTAGATAGCTAAACCACCGCCGATAGCTCGACCGGGGCCATATAAAAGGTAGTAGGTACGACGTTATATGCTATATTCTATTTGCATTGTGCGAAGATGTTGCGCCGACCGAATTAAACACGCGGTGATGAGAAAACCCATCGCGGCTCAATTGCACAATGGTTTTAGGTGGCATTTTTGAGCGCGCGTTACACAAAACCGACGAAAGATTGAGGTTAGCATCTTGAAATCTAATTATAGCTCAGAGTTTATTTGTAGATCTGAGGGCTTACCGCGAACACCGAAAATCGAAAATTTCGAGCATCTGTTTCTGTCACACCAATCACGCCTTTGTTGAAATGACAAAGACATCAAATTCACAACTGTGAAATAAAGCTATTAGATAAATATAGTTGCCGATTTCTAAGAATGAACTTTTGACAGCTATAGATTAATCCTTATTAATATGAGGGTAAGACTCACCATTTTTCCGATAGTCTTAACGTCATAGTTCGTTCTTAGAAATCAGCAACTACAGTTTACTCGTATTTCTAATTTGTCAAAATGTTCATTCTTAGAAATCGATTACTATAAAGTATTATTTTTTTCTATCGGTATTTTTTGTGACAACAATTTATGATTTGGTATGGTTCATGTACCATTAAAATGACGGAGGATTATAATGTACCTAAGTATAATATATCGATAGGTGCAGGTATACCAATATTACCAATCATCAGTACCTAGAAACTAAAAAAATGTTAACAAACCTAAAAACTTGCATTATTCCATTAATCACGCTATTTTAAAACATAATCGTACAACAGTACGTAAAATCTTAAACCTTGAATTCACATACATTTTTACTTAAACTTATTGATACTTATTAGTAATAACGTAAAAATATATCTGCGAAAGTATTTCACGACATGCGTCATAGTTGTCATAGGCACAGGGTGCTTTAGACAAGTTGCCAATCGCTAACGCTTAATCGTCAATCGTAAACGAAAGGCTAACGGTCTCTATCGCAACAATATGAAAGAGTGACAGAGAGGGAAAACTACGATACGATACTAAGCGTCAGCGATTGGCAACTTGGCTAGGCATCCTGGTCTCTCCACGAGTTAAGCTATGAAATATCAGCTATAAACACGAACAAATGATACGTACCCCCTTGTAAATAAAAGAGACACGGCGATACTCGCCCAGCTATCAGCTATCACCGCCGGGCGAGTATCGCCGTCTCTTTTTTTTCTCTCGCGGTGAGACCAGTGCCATGGCATCAGAGTGCTTGTTCATATATTTTACATCACACCTGTTCGGTAAGTGCGCCAATACGCTGCGGCGATGCGCGCCGTAGGTGCGTCATTACGCCCTAGGGCAATCACGGATTTTCATAAAACAATACGTCGCACTAGCGCGCCGCCCTCAGCCGACGCAGGCTCTGTTATAAAAATGATAAATGTAAGTCGTCCCTGATTTTGAGAAATGATTTAGACCATTTTAGAGTAGTTTTGTGAAAATATATTGTTTTATTTACTTTTTTGCCTCACAGGTGTGATGAAAAACATTGTGTGTACCACGGGCGGTACAAGAATTATGAACTCGTGTGAAGTACTTTCACACTCGTTCACAATTTTTTATTTACCGCCCTTAATACACAATGTACTATTTCAGCACCGTGACCGCTCTAATATTTTCGATACCGAGTGAACACAGATAATAATAATGTCTATGTATTTTTTTCCAGCTGCTCTTACCGAAACCAGTTTCCTACAAATTACGCTTTTTATTTAAAACTTACAAAATCGGAAATTAAGGCGCCACCACGAATGCTAAAAAACTTGTTGAAGAGTAGCACCAACTTAAATGAGCTTTACTCAAGTTGGGCCAAAGTTAGCTCACTTGTACCTGTTACTTTTTAGCCAAATATTATGCGAAAAGTAGTAATGTTCAAAGAATTTTTTGATTTAATCTTTTGAGACGCTGCACTGTAAGAACCAAGTCGATAGCACTACTATAGGTATTTATGTAGGAAATTTCTGCTTAAAAAAAACTTTTCACGCGATCCTGCTAGGAGGGAATAAATTGGCATTTTTCTGTTCAAGGACTTTCAATTGCCAGTGTAAAAAATAACAATGAAATATGAAAACAAACAGTAGGTTCATAAATGTCATCAGCCTCTCTCAGTCGTAGGCCTCCTATTAAGTATGCGTATCGACGCATTAGTAGGTAAATGCCCATAATCCCCATGCTGGGCAAGCAGGTTGGCGATTGCAGTAGTGTGTCCACTATGATATATCATCATCATCATATCAGTCAAAATGACCGGTCCTGCTATGCTATTCTCTTATTCACACATTCGACGCTGCGTTCGTCAACGAGCTCGACGACGAGACAGCCTTTACTTCGACGTAGAGCGCAGCGCTGCGAAAAACGGTATTCACTAACGTAGAACAGCTCGTCGTCGAACTGTAGGCGATAACTCTCGACGCAGTGTAGTTCCAGCTCACGCTGCATTCGTCGCCGAGCGCTAGTGTCGTTTAATGCGTCGTGCATTAGTGAATACCATTTTTAGGCTCGACGCTGCCGCAGCGCCGACACAGCGCTGTTAGCAAGATGGTTTCCTTAGTGAATAACACTGCTGAGCTACCCGCATCCAGCGAACTCCTGTGATCCTCCTCAACAGGTCATCAGTCCACCTAACCCACGCTGCGTTCCGGTACGTGGCCGCCGCTCAAGAACCATGCCGCCCCAACGGGCATCGGTTCTACGGGCGAAGTGACTATGTTTGTGTGACTAGTACTATAAGTATATCATATTTCTATAGTTCACTCTTTATCTTATATTATAGATTAGGTACATTCGGAGTAAATTAAATGGATACGCGTAAAGTGCCTTATGTTTACATAAGTACCTGACACAACTGTATAACTTTGCGAGAATCTATTTAGTTTAGCCCAACTGTACAATATTCATATTAAAATACTGAATCAGGTTGTATACCGGAAAATATTTATGTTAATAAAATAATGTTTCCTATATAAAAGTGAATTATTACTGAGAGGTTCTAACTATTAAATTGGCTAGATACATTGTTGTATGCTGACTGTTATTTTACAGTTAATAGTTTTTTTTAGGAGAGGAAAAATGCATTACGCATTAGGGTGGGTCATTTTTCAAAATTTTCGATTTTTTGAAGATAATAGTTACAAAACGGTGCCATTTGATATTTGATTATCACTCTTATTTTTATTATATTTTTAATTTAAGTTTTTCTGCCTCCGGATTTGATTAGTAATTTTCTTAAAATGTATGGAACTTAAAAAAAAAAAGTTATTATTTTCGACTTTTTTTTCGTCTCTTTTGGCTCCACAACTATAGAAAAGCTATTTCCAGGTAAACACAATACTCAAACATAGCTCAAGTTGAAATAAAAAGTAAAAACATATATATCAACTGTGGTCAGTACAAAATGTACTGAAGTTTCTATGAAATCTTTCAATTACATCCGGAGGCAGAAAATTAATTCCGATGGCCAAATAATTTTGCACACTCTTTGTCGACCTAATTACGGAACTATTGACAACTGTTACTAGTAAAAAACAAATACTTTTTTTTTCTTCATACATCAGTGACCCACCCTATTACGCATGCCAGGCGGGTATGGGGACGGCCTCGGGTTATGTGGGACTCCTCGTTATGGGCTGATGAGACCCTGAGTTTACCCACTAGAAAACCTCTCCGTCTGCCGCCGCTATGCTGTAACGGTGGGCTGCAGGGACGTTCGCGCTTTACTTCTGCAGCACCACCAGCACCGCTCCGAATTTCAGAGCGCCGCCTCTGGAGGCCCGTATTGGCCTCATTTCTCAGCCGTGCTCATTCCACCTTGAGTGACCTTGCACAGGTAAGGATGGCAGACGTCCCCATGCCTGTCATCATGTGGTCACTCTACGGAGGCAGGCGGCGGTCCTGTGCGGCATGTCTGCGTCCAGTCCGCTTGCGGCGCCTTGGATCAGCCGATGGGTCGATCTCTCTAGCCCGTTCCGCCAGTTCCTTCTGCTGCAGAACCTCTTCGCAAAAGGATTTCACCACTTGCCACGATCTGTCACTGTCGACCATGGACTTGGCCACCGCCGGTAGCGACAGGTCTGGACCCACAATGACCATTAGGTCATCCCGCTTTGGCCCTCACGCTGGGTACTCCTCGTGTGTTGTGCGGAGTCACCCGCTACACCACAGTGAAGGCACTCCTTTGTACCGTTCTCTGCCGGCAATTTTGTGTAGTTACCTCCCGAAACAGCCATGCCCCGAGAGAATCTGCACGAGCTGGAACGTTAGGGTGCCGTGTGTCCGCTCCAGCCACTGGGTCACTTTACAGGGTTCGTGGTCAAGGTTCAAATAGTTTTATTTCATAAATAACTATCGCGGTTACCGAAGATTCATTTTCAATATTTTTGTTTACGAACAGAAAACTCCAGTCACGGTGGCTACTTTTAAAATAAGTAAGTATTGGAAACCGTTTTGGACAAGTGATACACACATGTGTGAAACTATTTTGTGAAATACCCAGATACCGTTTTTTTTTCATTATCTAAACCACGTGAACACTCCAGTTATTACAGTAAGTTGAATTGTGAATCTCTCAAATGTCGCATTTGTATGCGACACATGGCAGTCATATGTCAATTGAATTGCTAACTTATCGCTTTCACATTTACTCGTTTACGCTTGAGGGGAATTGGGACGTAGCAATAGCTCTTTTAATTCGATTGAATAGAAAGCTCTATTTGTGGACAGAAATATTCGTCATATGAACAAAATCTTATCCCCTTATTCATAAAAACGTTTGTTAACTTCAAGCCGCTAATAATTGTTTGTCCCTTTCAGTCTTAACAATGTGTCCATAAGATCAAAAGGGACAAACAATTATTAACGGCTTGTTAATTGAATAAGGGGGTAGGTCTCTGTGGAAAGGAAAAATCAATTTTTCGAACAAGCAATGAAGTTTTGACGTTGCGGGTGCGACGTGGGACGTTTCAAGAACTGGTAGGAGGAGTGATCGTCAATGGAATGTCATACAGCTCTTGCAGAGTTATCGTTTTTAATCTCCATTCCACATAAATTGTGGATCAGACATCGTGTCATTCCGCCATTTCACAAAAACTATAAGGGCCATACACGAGCTATAATGCAACCCGTCTGGTATTGTTTTTGACGCTTTTTGACATATATTTTTTTCCTCTTATATCATTTCAAAGTCCCGGGCTTGCACAAGAGAACGAAAATCTGACATTTTTTGTTGTACGATGCAGGAGATCTTAATTTTTTTATCACCCAATTTTTTTTATTTCGTTGTATGTTTGAGAAAATCTATACTTCGGCGGGAAATGGGGTTGTTTTGGTCTCTGGGATAACTTTGACTGAATTTTATTTCCAAAAAAATATTAGGTACCTGATCTACGATATGTATTGAATATATGCTTTGCAGTTATTCAAATTCAAAAGTAGGACTGTCAATAGTAATAATACGGAATAACAGAGCTTCT
Organism: Thaumatotibia leucotreta; assembly: GCA_025490895.1. Lineage (NCBI taxonomy): Eukaryota > Metazoa > Arthropoda > Insecta > Lepidoptera > Tortricidae > Thaumatotibia > Thaumatotibia leucotreta. The sequence continues at coordinate 113,342 of JALPQI010001892.1, forward strand.
GTAAATAATAAAAAAAGGAATGCTACAAAACAAATGGCAAAGATGCTTCTTTTGTTTAAACAAGGTCCACAACATTCCTTAAAACAATAACATCACGTCTCAAACCTATTCCGGTATTATTTGAGTACGTATTTTCCTCGCTTCACCAAATCGTGACATTGCATAACGATTATTGATTATGCCCCGCTCCAAATGTTGTGTTGACTGTACTGCTTCGGCCGTTTATCGGATTCGGATGTGTGGATGAATTGATGTTGAGAATTTTTTGGAGCGATATTAAGGCGTAGGAGTTGATGTTGGTATTTTTATTGTGTACTTATGTAATGTATCTAAGGTATTTACGTCAACATAACTAACATTAATCTTGAATCTATTATCATCTGTTAGTAGGTAGTTATACACCGTGTTTTTTTTTAATTCCGATTAATTTAACAGGCTGCTTGGTACGTTAATTGGAGCTACCCGGTATACAGATTTTACAAACTCGAAACATTTTTTTTTTGTTTTCATACATAATAAATGAAATGCTAAGTGTGAGAGAACCTTAAGAATAACACAAATAGTTAATTTCAGGTGACTGACGGCACATGTCAAAATAAGTAGCATTAGGATGTGATAAACGTTGCATTACACTTGTTCAGTCAGTTATTTTTTTTATAACTTAATAACAGTAAGAGTTAGGATACTAGCTAGCTTCCCTTTAATTTAATGGAAATCAATAAAAACACATAATATGTAAGGCTAAAACGACGCATTTGAATGCGTATCATAAGGACATACTCTTATATACTCTTTTCATAAGCTTCGGGGAGTTGTACCCATTTGCACTAGCATCACAGAATCATAATGTCAAAACGCACTAACATGACTGCAGTCATGACCTAAGCTGTGTCCAATCGATGACTTCATAACGCAAAAGCATGCATTGATGATGATGTACGGGGCCACCAATGACCACAAGCCAAGGACACGTTAAGCCAAATATAAGTAAATGATGACCTAATTAAAAAAGGCCAATAATTCTAGAGGCTTTTTAAAGTGCTGACCCAGATGTTAACTAGATGTTCACTGCAATAAGCTGAATTGGAGACCATTTTGTGGCACTTAGTTTTTTTTACTTGCATTTATGTTTATATATGTTTTAATGTCTATGTTGTGTCATAAATAAATGTTTTTTCTTTCTTTCTTTTCTTTCTTTCAATAAATTAAACGACTGAGACATTCCAAGAGACAGCTTTCATAACTTGACCAGCAAAATATTCAGTGAATGCTATTTAACAAATCCGGTGCGCTGATCTCACAGGTATCTAGAAAAGCCTTTTAGATCTACATACACATTTGTTTGCATTTTCAAACGAGGGTCGACT
>JALPQI010001893.1:0-95639 GCA_025490895.1 Thaumatotibia leucotreta
GCGAATTTACGCGATTCCTAATAACTAATGAACATTGAGTATTAACCTTTAGCACTATTCTTTTATACTGGTAACTCTAAGGACAATTTAGGCGGGAGAGAGAAAAACTTGACATTCGTGGTACTGAAGGAAGGGAGAGATGCTATGGCTGTTACTTGAGAGTAAGTGGAAGATTCAGAACCTACTATGGCCATTAGAGAATGTGGAACAGTATAAGTAGAAGATCACCCTGGTGAGTGCTTATATTTTAATAATAATGAGGGACCTACGCTGAGAGGTTGAGTAATTGAAGATGAGACATGGTGGAACGGGAAGGTCTATTGGGGAAGGTGGTAGGACCTCCAGGGACCTGCGGGTCCCACAGATTAAGGTGAGAAGATAATAGTTGTGGTGGCGATGATTCTGATTACCTTATGGAGGAATATACCACCACCAAGAGTGGCTCCTGATCAGAATCATGGTGTCATCCACAACGCTCACCAATTGTAAGTAATAAGCTCATGAAAGCTACAAACCTCAGCGTGGTGTCCTCAAATACTTGTCGCTTGTATGGGAGAAATTAACACAAGAAATATGATAGGTGAAACTAGACATGTGTAATAATTAATCAATTTAATCAAACTTATTTTACTATGTACACCTGGCGACACCATTATGTAAGGTGGGTCGGGGGCGTATCTCCGTCATACCTTTTGATAAGTTCACTTTGGCTGATTATAACTAAGAGGACTTTTAAATAAACTTGATCGCTCTTTGTTTAGTGTCACGTCACGATTGACTGCGAGTTTTGAGCAGTGGTGTGGGGGGGCATGCGGCAAAACATTACGGATACGACGCGTCACTGCGATACCGTATCACCACCGTTTTTTGAGCGTTGGTGCGGTCGCATCTTTAATCTTAAAACGTTTACGGCTACGCAGTATTCATAGCGCTACGTCGTAACGTAGCATAGACTGCCCGCTCCGTAGCGAAAATGTTTCGTAGAAGCCAACCGTCACGGAAACACGCGGTAACCTGACTAACCCATCCAGGGTTAACACATTCATTGCGAACGAGTGCTACGCGCTACGCTCGTAGCCGATCCCGTGATTTTTCCGCTTTGTAGCGAAAATGGAACTCCCACAGAGAACTCCCCTCGGGAGTTCCCCGCGCTCAAAGTGTTAATAAAAAGAGGTGGGGTGGCAGCTGTTTGTCACCTCCTTACGTTAAAACCACAGGGTGCTTAGGCAACTTGCCAATCGCTAACGCTTAATCGTCAATCGTAAACGAAAGGCAGCCTGTCTTTGTCGCACTGATATGAAAGAGTGACAGTGAAGGAAAACTACGATACGCTACTAAGCGTTACCGATTGGCAACTTCGCTAAGGATCCTGGACCGATTTTGTTAGAACTTGATATGGAGATAGCTTGACTCCCGAGAAAGGATAAAGGATAGTTTTTATTCCGTAAATAACCTGTGCGTGTGGAAACGAACGCGGCGGTTACATTCTGTTGTTGTAATTGCCGAATTGATAAGTTATAAGACTAATACATCCTTTGTAAGAATGTATTCCAATATTGGTATTGCTTGACTTTCGTCATTTCTAACTAATTAGGTATTTACCTTAAATTTTCTTGTTGTAGTTGGGTCTTATTTTGTGTCCCACAGTTGTGATTTTTGTATGAGATGATGTTTCGTTCATAATTTTTGATGTATGGATTAAAATCTAGCGTGAACAAGAAATACAAATGCACTGGTTTTTTAAATATACTGAGTCGAAACAGCAATTAAAAGCGTGACAGAGTGGTATGAAACAAGAAAACGATAATAATTTTGACCCATGCAGGAGTAATGTCTTTACTCAAGGAAGGTTCTAATAGTCAGAAACACTCACAGTCAGCAATGGTGACCCTGGCCTTGAAGCCCGCGTAGTGCCCGGAGTGGTCCGCTCGGAAGCGCAAGCGCCACACTCCCGCGCGACCGATAGCGCAGCAACTTGAGCTAGACCGTTCAGTCGCCGTAGAGTCTATGCTTTATATCATCTCTTCCCGTTAAAACTAGGCGACCGACTTTGTTAGAATTTGGTTTGGAGATTGTGTGACACCCGACAAAGGACATAGGATAGTTTATATCGCGAAAATCACCTGTGTGAAATGAAATATCGGACACCAGCTAGTAGGTACCTCATATTTTGTTTATGGATAAGCCTTCATGTAGTCATTTTAAGGATCTAACAGTCAGAGATGGTGACGGCAAAGCAATACCAATAACTTTAATTTTGTTGAAGTTGCAGTATTATTGATTATATACTCCTTGTAAGGTTCTCTTCTTCTTCTTCTTTTTTACCCTTTTTCATTGATTTAGAATATATAAGTGGATCCCCAAACAGCTCAAAAAAATGGCCCCAAAAAATGGGATGCAGAAGTAAATATTGCAGTCCTTTTGCTCCGCTATTCAGTTCTGACAGTTGACATTTGGTCACCTTACGGTACGTATAGCATCATTATTCCTTAAACATAAAAAGTTTCTACTATTTTGCGGTGTTGTTCGCAAATTTGACACTTATTGCTCACTTCACAAAGTTTTTTTATAATAGTTTATTGTAAGTGAGCGTTATTAGCTTCAACTGAAACATGATAGAAATGACTTTTAGTGCCACTTTTCTTGGTTTTTTTGTTTGGCTCTGTGCGTCCATTTATTATTTAATGTCATTGCCCTTTTTCAACCATTTCGGTGTAGGCCTCCTTCAATGCTTTCCATTTCTCTCCAGCACCGAGCCACATGCATCTGCTTGAGTGGAAGCCATGGGGAGAGAAGCGCCTGCAAGGACGACCACAAATGCGATGGAAAGATGACGTGAGAGGATCGCGGGCGTAAATTGGATGCATGTAAGGTTCTAATAGAAATACTCACAATCAGCGATGGTGACCCTGGCTTTGAACCCTGCATAATGCCCGGAGTGGTCCGCTCGGAAGCGCAAGTGCACACTCCCGCGCGACCGATAGCGCAGCAACTTGAGCTAGGCCACCCAGTCACCGCAGAGTCAGTGCTGTCTGTCACCACTTCCAGTAAAGACCACTGAACCGACTTCTTTAGAATATTGCTAAGAAGATTGTTTGACACCCAACAAAGGATAGATTCAGCAAACGAAATTTCGCGGCAGTTATATTACGTTGTTTTAGTTGCAGAATTGATAAGTGAGTCTTTATTATACTCTTTGTAAGGATGTAATTAATCAGAAATGAACAGCGAAGCAATACCAATAAGTACCTTAAATGTTATTTTTATGGTTGAGAGTTGCAGTACTGTTAAGTCTATTGGAGGAAGTACTTACAATCAGCGATGGTGACCCTGGCCTTGAACCCCGCGTAGTGCCCGGAGTGGTCCGCTCGGAAGCGCATGCGCAAGCTCCCGCGCGACCGATAGCGCAGCAACTTGAGCTAGACCGTTCAGTCGCCGCAGAGTCTGTGCTTTATGTCATCTCTTCCCGTTAACTAGGCGACCGACTTTGTTAGAATTTGGTTTGGAGATTGTTTGACACCCGACCAAGGACATAGGATAGTTTATATCGCGAAAGTCACCTGTGTGAAATGAAATATCGGGCACCAGCTAGTATGTACCTTATATTTTGTTTATGGTTAAGATTTTAGTCATTTTAAGGATCTAACAGTCAGAAATGGTGACAGCAAAGCAATACCAAGAACTTTAATTTTGTTGAAGTTGCAGTATTGATTGTATACTCTTTGTAAGGTTCTCTTCTTCTCCATTTTTAGCCTTTTTCAACCATTTCGGTGTAGGCCTCCTTCAATGCTTTCCATTCTCTCCGGCACCGAGCCACATGCATCTGCTTGAGTGGAAGCCATGGGGAGAGAAGCGCCCGCAAGGACGACCACAAATGCGATGGAAAGATGACGTGGAGAGGATCGCGGGCGTAAATTGGATGCATGTAAGGTTCTAATAGAAATACTCACAATCAGCGATAGTGATCCTGGCCTTGAACCCCGCATAGTGCCCAGAATGGTCCGCTCGGAAGCGCACGCGCAAGCTCCCGCGCGACCGATAGCGCAGCAACTTGAGCTTGGCTGTCCAGTCGCCGCACAACCGGCGCGAGAGTGGCGCCTCGCGGACCCAGCCTGCGCTGATGGCGTCGGATTCGGGAAGGAGAGTTTCCGGCTCCTCCCATACCTGAGATAAGATATTGGTGATTTCAAATTAGAAAGAAAATAAAGAATACGAGTAGTACATTGTGCATGTAGGGAGGTTAGTACGGTACTACGGTATTACTGACGAGAGTGTTAGAAGTCCAACGCCTTTAATGCCTCGAGTTATTATTCCGCTTACCGACCGTGATGCATACAACATTTTTCATCACTTTTGCGAGCAAAAAAAATTCGTTTTAAGACTAAATATTATTAAATGACATCCTAACATTACTCCCTGAGGAATTTAACTTTTATATTACTCCCGCGATGCATGCAAGCAATGGCGTGCTTGGAAAGCAAGTGTGGTGAAAATAAATTTATTTGTAACTACACGAAAATCACAATTATAAAGAAACGAAAAAAATATAGAAATAAAAAAGTCTACACTACGAAATGGCTTCATCTGAGCATGTTGCTAATATTACGGTACAAGTGCCAGCGCTGGTCTTGCGATGATTAGTTTAGAATTAAGGTTGTGAATGCGCTCATGATAACAATTGATGTTTCATATGGAGCTCATATCAAATCTTGACAAAAATACCTACACTTTCCATGAAAAGCCGATAGGATCGCTTTGTATGGAAAGGCGAATTTTATTTTAAGATTTCGATATGAGAGCCAAAAAGAAAGTTCTAGAGCTATCAAGCTATCGAGTATCACCGTGTCTCTTTTATTTACATGGGAGTGCGTTATGCACTACATCTATAACCACCTATAACACGTATCCAACACGTGTATCATGTAAAAATGTGAGCACCATCCTGAATAAGTTGTTCACGAAACCACGTCGAGTTAATAAAGCTACGAAGATAAAGCGGCGGATATCCTGGAATGTTTACACCTCTCCCGAGGGACGTGCTTATAAAACAAACAGGATTTGGCTGCCAATATATATTGATGCGGGAATCTAACTTAAACAGAGCTATCACGTTTAAGTTAAGTTAAGTTTGTTTAAGTTAAGAATTTCTTGTTTTATTGTCTGTTTTTACCCGTCGTATGTGGTTACTAAGAATTAGTAAATAAATAAAAAATAAGTCGATTTGTGTAAAATGTCCCAAGATATTTATCTTGGGACATTTTTTACAAATCGACTTAGTCCCACGGTAAGCTCAATTAAGGCTTATGATGTGGGTACCAAGCGACGATATATATAATAGATAGATACATATAGATACTTAAATACATATGTAGACAGCCATGACCAAAAAACAAATATTTGTGATAAATAAAATAAATACACAAATAATGCCCTCGCCGGGATTCGAACCCGAAACCTCCAGCTTCGTAGGCAGGGTCACTACCAACTAGGCTACGGAGGCTGATCAGTACAATGGATTTTGAATTCAAATTATTATTTTATATTGGTCATAGGCAATATTTATAACATATACAATTTTAAAAAGCCTTACACTCTCATGAGGTGCAAATGGCGGAAAAAAGTCGAAAAGCGAAGAATAGGTTTGACAGCTAATATTATTTTCAGCAACACACGGATCCAAATATTATGGTAGGTAATCCTCAGAACTATTACCTATATCGGTACGATTATGTGCAGCAACCCGACAAGTAGCTGGACTATGAGTTGGCAAGTATCGGCTACGTTAAGTTTTACTCGATACGTAAAACAAGCCGGTGGTGATCGTTGCTGAGCCGTTGGCCGTGTGGTGACGGCAGTAAGAATACCTACATGTGTCACCACCCCAACTCCTCCTGCGGGTGTCGTAAGAGTCGACTAAGAGATTGAAGTGTCACTGATCATTATTTGATAAAAGATTGATGACGGGCAGCAGCGTCATCATAGGGGACACATTACTGCGATCGCCAATCCGTTTGTCCAGCGTGGCGATTATGGGCATTTACCTCCTAATTCGTCCTACGTCCAGCAGTGGACTATCATAGGCTGATGATGATGAAAGCAGCCTTATAGACAATAGATTAATTAATCACTTCATCTATAAACAACTCTTTGCTTAGTAAATGATGTTTTATGTGCTGTGTCAACATTACTTTCGAATTCCCCTCAATTCTGGTTTGATAATACGGCTACAGGGGTGATTTTTTTGAGCGTCGCTATGTCGAGGCTCTACTGTATAGGGTGTTGTGGTAGTCACCTCATTGTCCATTGATTGATTTCCTTGCTGTAAAACGCCTTCACGGAAAGATCCGGCCTAAGCCCTCCTGCAACTACACTTTTAACTCTCTCGGTCAGTTGTTCTGTGCGCCGTGCAACCGTACTTGTAAAACTAAATTTGGATTTGCCAGCCATCTTCGCTCTCATTTACGAAGTTAGTTAACCAGGGTTCGCCGTTGAAGGACACGTCAAGGAGGACATCATTACTTTCGAATTCCCTTCTAATTCCGGTTTGATAATACAGCTACAAGGTATATTTTTTTGAGAGTCGCATTGTCGATGCTCTACTGTATAGGGTGTTGTGGTAGTCACCTCATTGTCCATGGACAACCCGTGGTGGTCCTGTGGCCAGTCTTCATCGGTTGCATTCTCTCCAATCTCCGTGATCTCCAAGAAATCGTAGAGGCAGCTGCAAAAAAAAGATTTTTTAAGAATTTGTTAATTACCTAATTACTTAAGTTTAACTGGAAGAGATCTCTTACAGGGATAAGTGCGCCTTTGTACCAGTTTCTAATTACTATGCGTATTTTTTTACCTATGTTTTGTGTACAATAAAGAATTTTCATATATGAATACAGTCTGTACACCTAATACGGGCGTTGAATCAAACCAAGCATAGAATTCGTAACTGCAGCTGCAATCAAAATGATTTTTTAATAATTTGTTACTTTAATTCTGCGTGTAAACCTAATACGGGCGATGAATCAAACAAAGCATATAATTCGTAAGTGTAATCACTAATAATTAACGAAGAGGTTTATTTTAAGTCACATCATCAGTCTCTCTCAGTCCACGGCTGGACATAGGCCTTTCCTTTTATTTATGCCTTCGATACGCATTAGTATTAGTAGGTAAATGCCCATAATTACTCAGGTTGGCGATCGCAGCAGTGTGTCCACTATGATGACACTGCTGCCGATCATCAATTTTCTATCAGTGACACTTAAATTAAATTACGACACCCACGGCAAGATTTGGGGTGGTGACAAATGTATTTTTACTGCCGTCACCACGCGGCTGCCGTCACCACCAAACCAAATACGGGCGATGAACTAAACCAAGCATAAAATTCATAAGTGTAATCTACACTTCATTGTGACCCCAGATTTCATTTTGAAGAGTTTCGAAGCAACAACTTATCTGTGGATATTGCTATGACGTCAATGAGCTTTTAACCCAAGGATGTTGCATTACATTGCAGGCCGAATTATTTACCTACAGGTAAAGTCGAGAAATATTATTTGACCGACTGTTATCTTACTTACGACCTTTTGTTTTGCGTTAACACTTACTAGAGAATCAGCAGTCGAGAACTTTTCTATTGTTAATGATGCAAAACAAAAGGTTGTAAGTAAGATAAGAGTCGGTCAAATAATATTTCCCGAACTATAACGATTTTGTTAAATCGTTTTTTTTAGGTTAGTTTAAACTGAAATTAAAAAACTCGCCTGTACTACATTTACCCTGTATACTAGAATTACTTAGTATAAAACAAAAATATGCTCGAAAATGCACATCATTACTCACAACTGTTCATTTCACTTTAAGAGATGTCATTCATAATACAAGCGTTTTCCCTAAATGTCTACCATTTACTGGCAGAGCTTTAGATAATGTTAAACTATTATTTGAAGTACAAAATGTAAGTAGCAATTCTATTACTGAAAACCTCAGATAAATGTCACTTGTCAAGAAACAAATGCAAAATATCACATCGCTTGTCCAAATAAAGTTTGAGCCAACAAATATCACAAATCTTGTTGACGGTTCTAGAACAAATAGCATTTCAAAACTAAAACAGTTTGCAAAAGTTATTGTAACAACACTTGCCCGTAAAATGAACACACGGAAGTACATTATTACAATACAAGCGTGAAAAAACCGGCCAAGTGCGAGTCGGACTCGAGGAGGAAGGGTTCCGTAGCTGCGTAGCAACAGATATTTCAGCCAGCGTCTCCAATGTAAGCACATAAATGACATAATAACTCAAAATTACAATTAAATCAACCTATCTCAAAAACTAAAAGAGGTAATTTAATCAAACCAAAAATCTTTGAAAGAGAATAATATTCTAAACAATATTATTGTTATTTTTACCGCGTAGTTTAAAAAATAGAGGGATATCTAATATCTAGAATGTCTCGAAAACGGTTCGCTTATAGAACACCTTTATAGTATTTTATGCAATAGTGGTATTACAAGGGTCAAAAAGTGCGAGCGGCGTGAGTTGCGATACGAGCCCGAAGGGCGAGTATCGCAATTTAAGACGTCGCGAGCATTTTTTTAACTAGTAATACAACGTTGCATACTATACTTTTTCTACGACTAAGAGGCATAGCATACCTACACAGAACTCATAAAATATCCTATATTACTGAGCGCCACACACGTATTCCAGTTGTCACCAATAAGTCATAGTTTGTATAATTAATATAACATTGATAGCTCATCCCTACCTGCATTACCAAGAAGAGCAGGCAGAACATTAGAAATTAATGATGATTTGATGAAAAACTAATATTTTAGATAGATTTTAGGCACTGCACAAACTTTAATGCAAATCGACTCAAATCAAACCGAGCCCTATACTCAACTGGGGGCCGTCCACGAACTTCGAAATTCGCAAAAGTCGAGCATCCGTCTCCGTTACTCTAATAATAATTTTGTTCAAGTGACAGAGACAAATGATCGAAACCCAATTTCGAAGTTCGCGGCAGGACTTTCAACTACTAGCGGAAAGCGGGAAGGTTTTTTTTTAATGCAGCTGTCATTGTCTATGGATAACTTTGCTTTTAAAATCGTGCTTACTTGCCTGTGATAAAAATACTTTTACATAATATGACATTAGTTATTGGTACAAAAATATAATATATCAAATTAAAATAATTGAAAAAACTAATTTTCATTCTATTTTCTAAATATTTAGTTAATAATTGTAATTATTGTAATAAATAATTTCGTACTAATGTTGGTAGCAGTGTAAAAACTCGAAGTTGGGAACAAATCCAATATGGCGTCCATCATGGGTGTGATGTGGCAGTCTGTGGCAGATCGCAGTACGTTTTTGAATCTGTTCGGAAAGTGACGACGTCTGGCAGCGAGAGCCGCCCATATATCTCGCGTGCCTTCTCTTTCCGACCAACGCTGCGACATTACGATACTGGCTGAGAGTGCGTTTTTGAGAAATAGACTATAGACTTTTGACAGATGTAATTATGTATATCTTTACAATAGTGTGCGTAGCTATGTAACTAGCAAAAAAAAGGTCAGGAGTAGAAAAAATAATTTTCAAACACCTTTCTATTGATAGACCACACGCTTATGTACATCGAAAAAAAATCTACCCTTTAGTCACATGTACGGAGAGCCCCACCTCAATATTTTATTTTACAATATAGTATCATAATTATGTAGCGGTTCATACAACACATAGGTACTTATCCTTATTAAATTTAATTACTGTAACATTTATAGTTTCGGAGTAAATCGGTTGTGACAGACGGACAGATAGACAGACGGGTATGTCGAATCTATAAGGATTCCGTTTTTGCCATTTTGGCTACGAAACCCTAAACAAAGAAGTTTGACTGCGACAAAAATGAGCTTTGAAACACAATTGAAGGGTCGAATAAAAAAAAATTCGCACTTTATTCAAGACTTTGTATTACACAAATGTATGTTTGAGTTCATATTTTAAAGACAAACGGTTCTTAATCGCGTAAACTTACGTTTAATTGTATCCTGACGTTTCGGGCATGACGTTACACCCGTGGTCGCAGGCAGACTCCCTGCCTGATTAAGACCCGTTTGTCTTTAAAATATGAGTGATAATCGTGAAAGTTTAAATCAGTATGTTTGAGTTGTAATAAATAATATGTTTTTATGGTTTGCGTTCGCGCGCTGTCTACTACGATTTAATAAGTACCTATGTAATTAAGTTGCAGATAACTAAGACACGTTCTATATATTAATAATTAAGGGATAACTGTTATTGGCCTCCCACATTGTAATACAAATATGCAAAATATCAATAAATAAATAAAAAAAAAATTCACTACTAGGTGCTTCTTAGTTAGTTAGTTTTACTGGGCTTTTTCCGCAACTCGACAACCATTGTGCCTTTTTTGCGTGTAGGTGCTTCTTATACGGAACCCTAAAAAATCACAAAATATTTAATAAAACCATCAAATGTATCCCACAAGACTTCAAAACAGTAAATATAAATGTGGCACTAGCATGGCGACCACAGACTCGCATTGATCGTATTGTTTGATGGAGCGGCGGTCACGTGGTCGCACCACGTGCCACTTTATTAAAGCGGATTGAGCGGAACTGTTCGAAATGAAGCATGTTTACCTAATAGTTACGAGTATGTATACGTAATTTCATCGGAGTTGAGGTGAATGATTACTTACACACACATCCAAATGAAGTACTAATTCCAAAAAATGTAGTGAGTGAATGAATGACTTGCGTCAAAATAGGTATTGAAGCAAATCCCTTGAACAAACTTTTGGTCAATCTTACAGTTGCAATTGGGTTTGCTGTCAGTACGAAAAAAGAACATTAATTTCAAATTCCCCGTGTGTGTATATGACACGTTGATGTGTGCGTGACCTAAACTCTCGTGGAACTATCTAGGTATATATATACGGTGTATAAATCTTCAACGAGTATTTTTACTATCATCTCAAACCGTAACCAAACTCAGGTTTTAGTACTATGATTCGATATTGCAAGGTGATTATAAGTTAGTCTTAACTACTAAAGAGGAATGATTTTCTGAAAATGTATCTAGCAGGCATGTAAAATGCATTAAAGAATTGAATAACTATTGACTAGCAAAGTCGAGTCGTGTGACGATACATTGCATGCTGTATTATTTTGTATCGGAAAAAATAAACCACAATTCACATTACCTACCTTTAAGTCTTGCGACTCCAAAAAATCGCCTCAATACCATTATATACTACGAAAAAATCAGTACAAGAAAAAAATACAAAAAGATAGTGCTATAGGCTGGTCGTTTTTGAGACCGGTGTCCTATAAAAGGTTAAAACATATGAGAATTGGTGTAGTAGGATCTTTACTAATTACTCCAGCTGTTTAAGATAATAATTTACTATTTACTTACGACTGGCTTGATTTGTGCCAGCTTGTCCCATGATATAAATTTATATAGTAAGACGTGTTTAACACATGTATCCTAATGAAGTCAGTGTTGGGCAGTGTACGATATACGTGCTAAAAGGAAATTCGAATATCATATTTTTAATGTCATCCTGTATATGGCTTAGTGTTCATAACACAATGTTTAATTGCGTTTACGACTAGCTCTATTTGTGCTAGTTTGTCCTATTTTAATATTGAATTGGATTGCACTAATCCTTTAAACATTTAAAAAATCTATTCGAAATCAGTGTATTTACAGTATTTTTCATGAAAAATAATACGCCCGTATTCATTGGCAGTGTATTATATCGTCGATAGTATCCACAACATAAGCTTTGATTTTACTTACGATTTGCTTGATTTGTGCTAGCTTGTTCCATGATATTTATATGTAGGTATAGTAAGACGTGTTTCCCGCATATGTGTCGCAATGAAGCAGTGTTGTGCAGTGTATAACCGGCCATTAGTCCCGACCGCACGTCCCGCCGGCACTCTGTCAAATTAGTGCTCGCTTGCAGCACTTGTTTATGGCTGCGGCTGACTTTGATCAGTTATATAAAATGGGAAAATCGTGCTAGCCAGTTTAAAAGGTGTTTTTTGGGAAAATTTGATAATCTACCAACTAATCCCGAAGTAAAGTTAATATGGCTGGAATTGTGGGTATTTAGGGCGTTAGTATACATGTACGCGGATTACAACAACGTCCAATGTGGGGGCACATTGTACGAGTATGCGTGTAGTGTTGCAGATTTTATGTATAGTTTCGGATTGAAAATTGTGTGACATACAATACTACCAGTCTCTCTTTTGACTTACTTGGAACTAGAGAATGCTAAAATGGTTTTAAAAATGTGTGGTAAACCATTGAGATTAAACTTTTGTGAGACATAATAACTATAACTATACTATTAGTACATTGTGCATCAAGGGAGGTAAGTACGGAATTACTAACGAGAGTATTAGAAGCCCGACGCCGTTAGGCGGAGGGCTTTTATGACTCGAGTTAGTATTCCGCTTACCGACCGTGATGCATACAATGTTTTTCATCACACTTGCCAACCAAAAAATAAGTTTTAAGACATAATATTATTAAATGACGTACTGACATTTCTATTACTGTGAAATTCCCTAGGGGGAATTTCACTTTTCTATTACTCCCGCTACGCGCGCAAGTAATGGCGCGCTTAGACAGCAAGTGTGATGAAAATGTACTTACTTGCTTACTTTACTTATAACTAAACGGAAAAACTCACGTGTATTTAGTCACTACGCGCCACATGGTTCGTAGTGCCTAGTCTCCATTATCGCGCTCTGAGCCCGCGTTAACGCTTCACGAGTTGCGAGAGAGGCGCGTTCTGAAGACGCATTCAGACCAAACGAGCCTTCGCTATTCTATCCGCTCTACGAAATCAACGAATCACGTTTTGTGTAACGATCGAATTTCGTAGAGTGGGGGGATAAATTAGCGAATGCTCGTTTGGTCTGAATGCACCTTAACGATCGTCGCGAGCTGGGACCATTGTTGGTGTTGTAAACCAGTTATTTACCGACTTCTCATACAAATAAAAACCGCATTCCCTACTAGGAAGCCTTCACAAAACAGCACACGTACATAATACAAAGCGACGCGATCTGACATCAAACATGCCACACTAAATCTCGATACCTAATTTCGGAAAACCGAATCCGTGTGTTTGGCAGTTCCATTTCACCATGCTAATGTACATTACCTCAGGGGATTATATGTACCATCACGTAGACCATAAGGTCGGGAATCGTGTGAGGTGTGAGGATTAGCTAAAGCCGATTGTGCGCGTAGGGTGGGATTAGCTGTTGTGAGACTTGTGAGTAGTTTGTCGCTTATGCTAGGAATTTGTAAACGGTTGGCGTCTAACTTTAAGATTAGCTTTTCAGTTGCCGGTAAACACAATTTTGATAGAGATAGAAAAAGACAGTGAAGAAAATTGTTTATAAATGGGTGAAGCAACTTTTTTCTGTCTGTTGTTACTATGGTTACAGTCTCCTGAGTAATTCTGGTTTTATGCAAAATCATGTCACTTAACCCTTAATTAACATAGTCTTCGACCCACTTTTTGCATTTTTTTAAGACAGAATTTTCTGCTCTATACAATGGCGAGGAGGCTGGAACGCACGATTTTCTTGAAATTTGCCAAATTAAGGGTTAAAATGAAAAACTATGAAAACGGGTAAACTCTCGTATATCAATTAAATCAGTCGCCCACAGACCACGAACCCTGTAAAGTGTTCGAAACGTCGGGATGAAGTTAAATTTAATTAATATACGCGAGTTTGTCCGTTTTCATAGTTTTATTTCATTTGTAATCCTCGCGGTAACCGAAAAAAATATTATGTCACTTAAATTATACAAATATGCATTACTTTGGTGTTAATACCTTTCCTTAATGGGCCGCCTCCAAACATGGACTACATGCATGTTTTTAATAATTTAAGTAACATAATAGACAGAAAACGTTGATTCATCCAAATACGCTATCGGTCAAAGAATACGGGTCGGGTAGGTATATTTTTTTCACAGAAAATACTGTAAAAACGCTGATTTCAAATATATTTTTAAAATTTAAGTACTTACCTACAGGATCAGTGGAATCCAATGTAACGTCCAATAGGGATGATGACTGTAGTTAAAATAAATTATTTAACAGTATGCACGACATAATACACGAATAAATTATTACTAAGATGTAGATTGCAGTAATTTTTGTACAGAACTTCTATTTAATAAATTGAAAAGAACTTAAAAGAGTAGATCATTTGGCAGTACTCAAACGTGACGTCACTTTTGAGTATTTCATATAAAATTCCATAGTGGTGATCGTTTTGACAGTTCGAAAAAAGATGCTGATTTGACTTGCCAGTCATCATGCCTATTGTATTGGAATTTCTTTGATTATAAATACCATCGCATCCAAAGAACATTTAATTTTATCGTCACTTAAATCCATTGATATAAAAATAGCAGGTTATGATATAAAAAAGCCCCCTTTTTCCATACATTTTTGCCGGTTTTTTAAACACTCCATAATTATGCCTGCACTAATCAATCTAACTAACTGTGGAATGAGTTACCTGCTTCGCTCAGGCAGTCATCGTCGGTAGCATCGTTCAAGGAGAATTTGAAAAAGATGTGGTTATGCGATGCGGTTACCTAATCCGTTTTTAAAAAAATGGTGTTTTATTACCCCTTGTTTTATATTTATAATTATACTTTTCTACTATCTGTTATTTCTCAACTCCTTTCTTACTTAATACTTAATCCGGTCCTTTATGTTTGTATTTATAATTACTTGTTTACTTTGTTGTACTAATTTGTTGTTACTATTGTCTACTATAAATGTTTTCTCTCATCTACTCAAAGGTTAACTGGAAGAAATCCCTTATAGGGATAAGTTCGCCTTTGTACTTCCCCTGTCATTTTTTACAATAAAGTTTTGTACAATAAAGAGTTATACTACTATTACTACTACTACTAACGACCATTTTTTTTTATTCCACGATTAATACAGGAAAATTACAATATAATATTATGATGATATAAATGATTGCACCTATCTTGTAACTATTTGAAAACGGTATACTGGTCGCATAATCTTTTTCAGGCTATTCTATTTTGGCATACTTTTGTTCGCATAATTTGTATTAGCATAAATGTACTGTCGCATAGTAATTACTTTGGTATACTACTTTGTTCGCATATTAAAGTTTTGTAATAATTTAACTTGGACTAATTTATATTTGCCTAATGTATACTACGCATATTACTGTTTGGACTAATGGTTATTAGCCATATATATTTCGGAAACCATAATTTTAGTTCCCTATTTGAATAAAACACTTTTCTTTGTTTAACATCAATTTTAAATCAATTAACATGCATTTTACATATTGAGTATTTTACATATTTTAGAATGTTCTTTTATTCTGTTGCGGGTCTCTTGAATCTAAAATATTAAAATGCGTTACTATCTAATATCAAAGTATAGATAAATTAGGTTAGGTTAGGTTAGGTTAGTATGTTGTCCAGGCGCGAAGCGCCTAAACTACGCAGAATAGGGGGTCTGCGTCGCAGACCCCCGTCGACCTCACTATTGTTTCCATATATAGATTATACAAATATACACACTTGATTTGCCATGTTGAAACAATCGGTTTTCCTTAATCGCTTACATTTTTATATTACTCACCGTCACTTTTATTCATAAAACTAAATGTGAATCTACCGTCATTCTCCGTATACAGTAGAACGCCTGGATGCTTAGACAAGTTGCCAATCGCCAACGCTTAATCGTCAATCGGAAACGAAAGGCAGCTAACTGTAATAATAGCATGTCAATCATGCCAGTTGGTAGTCTAATTTTAGGATTAACTATTTGTATGCATCGTGAAATGATGCGTAATAATTATATAATAATAATAATAATAAGGCATATTATTTCCGGTTGTTCTCAGATTGTTAACACCGAGTACTTGCACAGACACAACCTCGTAGCCAGGATTATACACCAGCAGCTTGCTCTTCAATACGGCCTTGTGGGTCTCGAAGTGCCTTACTATAAGTACACACCTGCGGCAGTTCTCGAAAATGGTCGTGCCACGCTCTATTGGGATCGATCTATCATCACGGACAGGACTATTGTAGCCAATAAGCCTGATATCGTGCTGATAGATCGATCCCAACGCCGGGCAATGCTCATCGACATCACCATCCCCCATGACGAGAACCTCGTGAAGGCCGAGAAGGACAAAGCCAGTAAGTACCTTGACTTGGCTCACGAGGTAACCGACATGTGGGAGGTTGATTCGGCGATCATTGTACCGATAGTTGTTTCTGCGAACGGTCTCATAGCGAAGAGTCTCGATCAACACCTCAAGAGGCTCTCGCTAGGTGGTTGGGTCAAGGGTCAGATGCAGAAGGCGGTAATCCTGGACACGGCGCGCATAGTCCGGCGGTTCCTCTCCCTGCAGCCCTAACCACCGGCAGCTTGGGCCCGCTCCGTTGCCGGCGGCTCTCTAGGTTAGGTTTTTTATATTATGTTTACATGTTTTGTATTGCTTTTGTATGTTTTATTTTATTTTACTTTTATAGACATTTTGTAATAAACCTAATTGTTGATTACAGCGTACCCAACATTGCCTGCCGAAGCTCCAGTTGGCAGAGCTCGGATACACGTGGACCGGTCTACTGATGAGGAGGGCTGGAACGGCAGGAGGGCTTTTCTGATTAATAGGCAGGATCCATTTTTCTTCCTTTTTATTGTTCCTTTCTTGAGGGAGGTCAGCTCGACACTGGCTCCATACAAAATGCGTTGCGTATTTATACATCACTGGCCGTGATTTTCAGCCAATCGTCAAAACATGTCGACCAATCACAAAGCAGCTTATTTCTGTTTCATGAAATCTAGTTCTGTTCTGCTCACTAATTCAATTGGTAGGCAAATGCCGCGTTCTGATTGGTGGACTTCACATTGTTCGATTTATACTAGCCTACTTTCGCTAAGTTCTAAATACATTTACCTAATTTTAATCAATCCATGCCGTAATGTTTACATTCATTGTTTGTAAATAAATCCTACACGTGGTTATCCATCGTTCACAACAAAAACACATGCGGTATTGTTTACATTCTAAACAATAGGCGTTCGACTCTTTCTTTTGTTCTCAGTTACCTGCAATGTTTTGGGTTAAAACCTTTATTTTAAACATTACGTTGGGTTACTGGCCCAAGGGTTCATTGCATCGTTTGGATAGGTATATGACCTATATTCAACGGGTTATATATTTACAGTTCTTACATTAATTAGGTTCTGGCGAGGTATCAAATGGTTCATACATAGTACAAAATGCAACATTCTAAATCTTATACGCTAAGTTCAGGCAAATAATATTAGCCAATAGACGACGAGTTCATACTTCTAGGTTCTGTTCATACATTTTGCGTTCATGAAATTACTTATACGTTACTGATTACTTATATCTAACTTAATTACGTGAGGATCATTTATTTACAGGATTTATCTTATTCCTAGGCGTTCATCGTTCGTGACGTCGTGTCGCTAACATTTGTCCTCCTCCGTCGCAAGACGCCATGTTGCAAGGGTAGCGACACGATCACGGAGTCGTCGTTGATGCGGTCGTCGGGCTCTGGGGGGCAGCGCAGCTCTGCGTCTCGCCGGCTGGTACCACGACGGCTATTTTGCAGGTGGGGCGCCGCATTACGCCATGCAGGGTCCTGACGTCAGCGGAGCGCGTTCTGCCGTCTGGTCCACGGTGCGTAGCTACGACGATTCCCTTCGGCCACGTGTTGCGAGGGCCGTTAGGGTCCGCGATGATTACGATGTCTCCCGGCTGGATCTGACGCCCGCCGCTGGCTGAAGAACCGCGGGGTGCTAGTAGCGGGTAGACTTCTTTGACCCATCGCGACCAGAAGTGGTCGGCGAGGGCTTGGGCTGTTCTCCACTTCTTGTTGTCATCTTCTTCACAGGGTCCCAGTACAGGAAGATTGGCAGCTCGCAGTAGCAAGAAGTGGTTCGGTGTTAGAGTCTCAGGCGCGTTCGGGTCCACTGAGACATATGTGAGTGGTCGTTGGTTCACTATGTATTCTATTTCGGCCAATACGGTGTTGAATATTTCCTCTCGTGGCGCCTTGGTGTGTAGAGTGTACGCCATTGCTGATTTGATGGTGCGTACCATCCTCTCCCACGCTCCTCCGGCAGATGGGTTACCAGGCGGGATGAACTTCCACTCCATCCGTTGTTGTAGACCGTAGGCTCGAAGTACAGGTAGCCACTCCTTATGGGCTTCTTGGAGTTCAATGGCCGACGCTCTGAAGTTCGTTGCGTTATCCGAATACATAACGCGGGGCCACCCACGTCGCGCCGCGAATCGGCGTAACGCGAGTAGCGCGCTGTCGGCGGAGAGGCTGTGCACGGATTCCAGGTGCACCGCTCGCGTGGTGAGACAGGTGTAGAGGGCGATCCATCTCTTCTCTCTTCTGCGTCCGATGGTGACATATACAGGGCCCGCATAGTCCACAGCTGCGCAGGTAAACGGTCGTTCGTATGCCGTAGTTCGTTCAGGCGGTAGATCTCCATGCGGCTGTACGCGTGGCGTCGCTCGGCGTAATATACAAAGTGCGCAAGTTCGGGCGATGGACTTTACGACGGGTCGCAGGTGCAGAATCCAGTACTTCTGTCTCAGCTCGTTCACGATCGCTTCGTTGTGTATGTGCGCTGATTTCCTGTGTGTATGTGCGATCAGTAAGCGCGTATACACATCCCGTTCGTCAAGTATAACGGGGCTTGATGCGGTGTATTGAACTGGAGCGTTTCCTAGACGAGTCTTCATTTTCATTAAACCATCGCGGGCGATTTCAGGTGCTAATTGATATAACCTCGATCTTTTGTCAATTTCTTCGCCGCGGCTGAGTGCTCGTAGTTCGTCAGGAAAGCTTCGACGTTGACTATTTTGTTGCCACATATGTTCCGCTCGATGTATGTGTGCAAGTTCTAGTTTCTTCGTTCGGTCGCGACTTCGCAGCTTTTCTATAAATAGCAACACATAGGCTGTGCTATTAATGAGGCGTTCGTAACTGCTGAAGCGGTTGATATCTGGTAATACTGATGCTGGGTCTCGTTCTGTTCGTGTGGCATGAGTCATTGCGGTCTTGATGTTCTTGCGTTCCGGTAAGTTCTCTCTTTCAGTAGCGGTGACGTCGTTCGGGTTCTGTGGCCAATCTCGTTCGGGTAACCGCAGAAATGCCGGTCCTTGGTACCACCGATCGTCGATGGTGATGCGCTGGCTCGGTTTACAGCGCGTTCCATCGTCCGCCACGTTGAAATTCGTCGGCAACCATCTCCACGATTGTCGGTTCGTAAGTTCGGCGATCTCGGCTATACGGTGGCTGACAAACGGTCGATATTGTCGCGCGTCATCCCGTAGCCATGACAACGTAGTTTTTGAATCCGTCCAGTATGTGATGTCATCTGCAGTGTAGCGCTGTTCTTTCAGGATGGTTTGAGCGAGGCGCGCGGCGATCAAAGCAGCGCTCAGCTCCATCCGTGGCACCGATAAGATCTTCAATGGTGCGACTCGCGTTCGACTTGCGGCTAGGCTGACGTGCACGTCGTTTCCGACTTCAGTGCCCCAGTAGGCCACGGCGCAGTAGGCTTCGGTACTTGCGTCGGAGAAAACGTGCAGCGTTCGACGTGTCGGATCCCTCGGCGAGTCGTACTGACGAGGTATTCGTAGTTCGGCGATGTATTTCAGGGCTTTCAGCCACTGAAAAAATGCTTCGGTGTCTTCTCGTTCTAACTCTTGATCCCAGTGCGTGCCCTTCGCCCAGACACGCTGTAGCAGGATCTTAGCGCTGATCACATACTGCGCGATGAGTCCTAGCGGGTCGTAGACAGACATAACTGTAGATAGGACTTGTCTCTTCGTTGGCGCTCGATCGCAGTTCTTGATGTTCTCTGGCACGCGTAGTAGCTTCGTGTTAAAGCTAAGCGTGTCTGTGCTAGGGTCCCACACCATGCCTAGCACCTTCTGAGATTTTTCGCCTAGCATCGTCGTAGGTTCGCTTGATCGCAATTCGTTCGGTAGTTCTTTGATCAATTGACGATTGTTGCTAGCGAAGCCTCGCAGGTTAAATCCTCCCTCGGCGTGTGACTCGCGAACTTGCTTGACTGTTCGATGCAAGTCCTCCTCGGTTTCATAGCTAGCCACGTAGTCGTCCATGTAGTGGTTGTTCTTGATATCATAGACTGCCTCGGGGTATCTCGTTCGGTTGTCTTCGGCGTTCTTGTTGCGTACAAGATGCGCTAAACAGGGGCTGCTCACGCATCCGAACAGCACCCGTGTTAACTTGTAGATGTGCGGCGTGCGGTCTCGTTCGTTATTCCTCCATAGGAATAGCTGGCTGGCTTGATCTTCATGCTTCAGATGTATTCGCATGAACATATCTTGAATGTCCGCTGTCACGGCGAATGGATTCTCTCTGAAGCGCAGCAATATTCCCAGCAGGCTCTGAAGAAGGTCTGGACCGCAGAGAATGAAGTCGTTGAGACAGAACCCTTGACACTTTGCCGCAGCATCGAAGACAGCACGCATTTTTTGCTTCTGTAGGTTAACTACAGGAAAATGCGGTAGATAAAAAGTGAGATCGCTGACCGGCGGCTCGTTCAAACGTACGGCGTAACCCTTTTCGATTAAAGCTCTTATTTGTTTGCAGTAATCTTCGGCGAACTTCGGGTCGCGTCTCATTCGCGATTCAAGGTTCAGTAACCGCGAATGCGCCGTAGTGTAGCTGGCCGGTAGTTTGACGTCATCTGTAGCCCACAGCTGTCCAACTTCATAGTGATCTTCATGTTTCACGACGCTCGAGTTGAAAAGGTCGACAGCTCGTTGATCCGCGGGCTTGACGTTGTCTTTGCTCGAAACTCCCAAAGCTTCTATCGCCCAGTGTTTCTTTAGTTGTTCATCGAGTTCCTGATCTTGTTCTACGCGACAATGCAGTACAACTTGCTCGTTCGTTCTGATTATCTTCGGCCGGAATCCGAAGAAACACCATCCCAGGCGGCAGCGTATGGCGGCGGGATCGAGTTCGCCTGCCATCCTTATTTCGTGCGGTATGCATAGCTGCCAGTGGTCGCCTCCGATGAGCATTTGCGGTACTCCCGTAGTGTAGCATTCATCGGCGAGGTCCTTGAGATGTTCATACTTGATCATATCGGCTTTATTTATGATCTGGCTGCGTAGTCCGATCCCGCGTACTGTTCGCAGCGTGATGTCGTAGCCTGTCCCGCCTCGCGCTGACCTTATCTTCGCCTTAACGGTAGCTGTGTTCGTTCGGTGCGCGATATCGCCTATACCGCGCACGCATAGCGGTGAAACAGGGCCAGACAATCCGATCTGTTCGGCGATGTCCTCCTCGATAAGGCTCAGTGTCGAGGCGTCGTCTAACATCGCGAAGATATGTGCATCTCCGCCCGGGCCGCTCACGGTGACGGGCAGTACTTTAAGTAGCACATTAGCAGGTTCGATCCCCGAGGTAACGTATATGCGAGCGGTATCTGGATCATCCTGCTCGTTCGGTGCATGTGTTATCTCGGCCTGCGTGGCGCGCGGCGCGTGCGTGGTGGGGGCGTGGCTTGTCCTCTCTCCTATTGAGTACACCGGCGCGGTCGTAGTTAGATGTACTGCGGCTTCAGTCTGTACTTCTTGCTTATCTGCGTGTAGCAAGCGATGATGGGGATGCGGACAGCCTGGTACGTCGCATCTCTTCGCTCGGCAGTACTGGCGCTGATGTTTGTCGTTGAGGCAGCGAAAACACACCCTGTTCAGTCGCGCCCAGTCCCATCTCGCTCCGACGGGTTGGGCAGCTAATTTGCGGCAATCTGTCGTTCCATGAGTTCCTCCGCAATATAAGCAGATTGCGCGCGGGTTCTTCGTAGTGGCGTTCGTGGTGTATACCACTTTCGAAGGCAGTGGCTGCGACGAGCGCGACTGGGACAGAGCAGGGCGGGCAACCGGTCGGTTCGTGTTGCGCTCATACCGCGCCTGCGCTGACATGGCGTTCGATGTCGCGGTAGCAGTCCGTCGCGATGTTAGAGGGGCTCTGGCGTGCGAGTATTTCATTTCCTGCTCGCTCTCGTACATCAGGAAGTCCGACAGCTGGATTATTTCAGCTTCGTCTGAGTAGCGGTGTGCGCGGGCGTAGTCACACCATCGGCTTCGTAGATGGGGGCTCAGGCGGTCGGTGATTTCCCTTATTAACATGGGATTATCAGCGTAGTGGCGGCGGTCGACATCCATCACTGTAGATACTATGTTTGCGATCTTGATTGCGAAGTTATTTAGGTCATGCGCTGTCGGCCCGACGGTAGGCAGCCGACGTAGGTCTTCTAGTGCTTGGTCGAGTAGTACTTCGCTCCGTCCGTACTGTTTCTTCAGAATGCGCATGATGAGGTCTGGACGAGTAGCTGTAGCCAGGACGTGTTGGACGCAAGCCTTGGCTTCTCCTTTCAGCGCCACTCGTAGTCTCGCCACGTTCTCGTACTCCGTAAACTTGTATCTCGTTGCTGTCTCGTTGTATGTGTTATAAAAACTGCGCCACTCGCTGACATTACCATAGAAAGCAGGTAATTCGTATATTTCTTTCGGTGCAGGTCTCGCAGCCCTCTGCATTTTTTCGAATATCTCGAACATACTGGCGGCGATGCTCTCCTGTGTCGAGATGTGCGTTCTTGGAGTTCTCGCATCCGGACTCGGCGAACGCGAGTACTGTTGCCTCCTTCTCGCGGAGGTCTTCGGTTCGGGGGTGAACGGCCTTTCACGTTCACAGGCTCGCTCGGGTTCAGGCGAGAGTGACCTTTTCCGTTCGCGGGTCCTCTCTAGTTCGGGGCTCGGCGATCGCTCAGCAGGCCTCCTCGTTCTCGGAGTCTCGAACATCGAGCGTGGTTCAGGGTTCGGTGCTCGACGTTTCGATGCCGGCTCGCGTGTCTCGTACGCCCAATCCTCTGGTTCATAATTTCTCGTAAGCGCCTCAGGTTCCGCGGCCTCGATCCCCAGCCGCAACGCTTCGAGTTTTTTGTTCAATGCTTCTGCTTCGCTTAGAAGTCTTCTTTGTTTTCCTCGTAATTGTTGCATAAGTTCAATGCCTTTGTTCCATGGTTCTACTGTTCGGTGTGGTGCGAAGGATACTTGTCTTGTCCGATCATCCTCGCGAAGTT
Source organism: Thaumatotibia leucotreta (assembly GCA_025490895.1). NCBI lineage: Eukaryota > Metazoa > Arthropoda > Insecta > Lepidoptera > Tortricidae > Thaumatotibia > Thaumatotibia leucotreta. The sequence goes on from JALPQI010001893.1 coordinate 23,250, forward strand.
CCCGCTCCGTATAAGTTCGTACGGAGTCGTCGTTCGGCGCGCTCGTTGGCGCTATAGCGCTTGCGGCACGTGTGTCCGGCGCCGTGGGCGCCGAGCGACTAACTGTGCGCGCATGATCTAGCGCTCGCTCGAGTGTAAGCGTTCCCCCGTCGGCCGGTTGCGATGTGGGCGGGGCTAATGGCTCGCTCCCCTCCATATGCCCACGTGCGTCACAGCCCTCACTGCCGTCAGTGTTGCTGAGTTCATCCTCGGTGCGCGCGGCTCTGGCACGCTTCATTTCGGCGGCCTCCGCTCCGGCCGCCAGAAAGCGTCTTCGTTCTTCATCGTCGTGAATCGACGACATTGATCTCGTCGTGATTCCTCTTCTTCCCGTCATCGCTGCGGTGCTAAGGTTCCGGGTTCGTGCACGCAGTCGATGTCTCAGGTTCAGTCTGAGGGGTCCGGGAACACGATGCGGAGTTTCAGTAGATCGGTCGCGGCGTGTGTCCGCTGGGTCAACCATCCGTAGTTCAGTCCGAAGTGGTTGACGTTGCTCGCGAAGGTTCGGACTGGTTAGCTATCCGACGCTCGAAGGACCAAAAATGTTGATTACAGCGTACCCAACATTGCCTGCCGAAGCTCCAGTTGGCAGAGCTCGGATACACGTGGACCGGTCTACTGATGAGGAGGGCTGGAACGGCAGGAGGGCTTTTCTGATTAATAGGCAGGATCCATTTTTCTTCCTTTTTATTGTTCCTTTCTTGAGGGAGGTCAGCTCGACACTGGCTCCATACAAAATGCGTTGCGTATTTATACATCACTGGCCGTGATTTTCAGCCAATCGTCAAAACATGTCGACCAATCACAAAGCAGCTTATTTCTGTTTCATGAAATCTAGTTCTGTTCTGCTCACTAATTCAATTGGTAGGCAAATGCCGCGTTCTGATTGGTGGACTTCACATTGTTCGATTTATACTAGCCTACTTTCGCTAAGTTCTAAATACATTTACCTAATTTTAATCAATCCATGCCGTAATGTTTACATTCATTGTTTGTAAATAAATCCTACACGTGGTTATCCATCGTTCACAACAAAAACACATGCGGTATTGTTTACATTCTAAACAATAGGCGTTCGACTCTTTCTTTTGTTCTCAGTTACCTGCAATGTTTTGGGTTAAAACCTTTATTTTAAACATTACGTTGGGTTACTGACCCAAGGGTTCATTGCATCGTTTGGATAGGTATATGACCTATATTCAACGGGTTATATATTTACAGTTCTTACATTAATTAGGTTCTGGCGAGGTATCAAATGGTTCATACATAGTACAAAATGCAACATTCTAAATCTTATACGCTAAGTTCAGGCAAATAATATTAGCCAATAGACGACGAGTTCATACTTCTAGGTTCTGTTCATACATTTTGCGTTCATGAAATTACTTATACGTTACTGATTACTTATATCTAACTTAATTACGTGAGGATCATTTATTTACAGGATTTATCTTATTCCTAGGCGTTCATCGTTCGTGACGTCGTGTCGCTAACACTAATCTAAGAAATGAATGAAATAAAGAGAATAATAATAATAATAATTTATTTCGAGTAACACGAGACTCATACATGATATGGTTAGTTGAATTAGGTACTTAATACTAATATTAAATACAATAACTACATAATAATCAGACTCTGCGATATATGCAAGTCGCAACAATGCCTCATAAACGGACAGTCAATCCTATCCCCTATGGAACGCAGGATAGGGTTGGGGCTGGCGCGCACCCGGCGCACCAGGGATGTACATCGTTTGCGCATGCTCGTGTAGAAGCAGTCCACTCGCGCTTCCGCGAACATCCCTGATGCGCTACAGAAGCGCGGCAGCCCCACCAGCACCCGGAACGCGTTATTGAATTGTACACGGAGGGTCCCGTAAGCCCGTTGCGTATAGCTCCGCCACAAGCTGCACGTGTACAGAGAGGTACAATACGTTTTAAATAATGTTATTTTAACCTCCCTTGTGCACCGCGCGAACTTACGGGAGATCATATTGGACCTAACTGACAGAGCCCTCCGTTCCCGTTCCATGTCCATATTGTCCTTAAGATCGTGCGTTACAATATGTCCTAGGTATTTAAAATTCCACACCCTTTGCAATGGAGTGCCGTCTAACCTTATGGGGGGTACTGTACCTATTTTGTAGTTTTTAGGTTCAAATACCATCAAGTGGCTTTTAACTACATTATATTTAAGTCCGTGGTCTATAGCATACTTTTCGCATGTTTCCAGTAGCCGACGTAAACCACAGGCAGAAGCGCTAAGTAGAACAGTGTCGTCAGCATAACTGATATTGTTGACACATACTGAGTCAATATGACATCCGACATGCATTCTACCTAGCGCCTCTAGAAGCTCGTTAATATATAGGTTGAAGAATGTAGGCGAGGTGAGCCCCCCTTGCCTCACACCACACTCCAACCTATAAGGATCAGACATCGTACCCGCCCATCTAACGCTGTTGACCTGGCCCTTGTACCAGTACCGGAGTATCTGTACAGTTTCCAAAGGCAAGCGAATATCTTTAAGCTTCTTCCACAGTAAATCGTAGGACACCAGGTCAAAAGCCTTAGATAGGTCCAAGAATGCAGCATAAACCGGAGTTTTTCTATCTATATAATATTTGACGGTATGCTTAAGGCAAAGTATGGCGCTCTCAGTGGATAGTCCCGGTCGAAACCCAAATTGATTGTGACTAAGACGCACGTATTTGTTGACCTGTACGTTAAGCATACCATCATTATTATGCAATTTTGTATTTATACTGTGTGATATTAGTTATTATGACGGGTGGCATGCCTTTAATGTGTATGCTTTTAAATATTATGCGTAAAAAAATATGCATAAATATGATTCGTCTTGTCAATATTTCGGCTAGAAGACATGATGCGTAACTATATTATTACATTCGTTAGTATACATCCCAATAGTGAACCTTTGAAAACTGTCTTTGAAAGCAGCCCGTTTCCAGTATTTTCTATGGAAACATCTGACCCGTATTCATTGACCGTGAGTGTACTAAGACATCCTCACACAAATCTACCTAGTCCCACGGTAAGCTAAAATTAAACCACGATTGTACCGTGTAATAGATAGGTATTTAAAATGATTTGAACGGTGTGACGTTGTGCCCAAAACTTCAGGATAATATAGGGTGGATTTCATCAAGAAAATTTTCACCATACAAAAATATATTTTTTTCTTTTATTAATTAAATGCATAAATATGTATCTAGAATTGTTAAGTTATATTTATTAGAGTATCTTGTTATGATTCCACACTAATTTGATGCATAATTTCGAAATTATAGGCATCAAAAATATTTTACACGAGATGGTGATGACGACCATGCCATGGTTATGATTTTTAATGGATGGCGATGATACTATGTGTATGGTAATGACGATTTACTATATCGTAAGATTCATAAGGGTATTAAATCAAACAATTTTCAGTCAAATCAACAATGTATTTTCAAAGCGCCTTTGAATGTTTGTAGTTTATTCCAAACTTCCAAGCGAGTTTAGTTCCTGTCTCCTTACATTCCTGTACCAAAGAAGATTTTGTCGCTGGCTTCTTTAGCGTCTTCACTGCTGCCTGACTATCCGTGTATGTGACCACGGCCCTCGTCTGCTGCACTTGCTCCTTTGTGAGCCTTACGCACCGTAGTATGGCACAAACTTCTGCCTGAAACACACTCATATACCTACCAAGTGGGACAGATACCTTTTCCCCCAATTTCGGGATAACTATATAGTAGGTATGCCTGCTCCAGCTAGACCTGTGGAGCTTCTTATCGATCCGTCAGTGAAGCATATAAACGTCGGATGTGCGACGTTTACCTTCCAGTTGTCCCTCTCCCCAATATGTACTCTATATTTCTTATCCAATATCTTCTTCCTCTTTATGAGGTCATTGTGAGTTACCATCATTTCCATTTTAGACAGTACCCTATCTTGTATTAGTTCGTGTCGCTTGTGTACGCAACTTCCTCTCCATTCCTTGTATGCCTTCATTCGGTACCACTGTTCCATGGCCTTCTTTTCCGCTTCTATATGTAGCGCCTCTATACCTAGTATTACCTCTAAGGCGTGTGTCGGGTTGTCGGGTTGCCTCTGCACCTTTGCTAGGTACCTCTGATATTTCTTAATATGTGCTCTGTGCCACCAGACCACCGCTCCATATAGTACTCGGGAAGTATTATCGCCTTGGAGATCCATTCCAATATCCTCGACTTTAACCCCCATTTCCTTCACACCGCTCTTTTGTATTGATACAGTGTTCTTATGGCTTTCGCCGTTTGTTCTTTTACATGAGTTTTGTACCTGAGCGTGCTACCCAGAGTCACCCCCAGATACTTTTGCTCGTTTACCAACTCCAGCTCCTTGTCATGTACCCTTATGGGCCTCATCTCTTCTGTCTTCCTTTTGTTAGTGAATAACACGAGCTTCGTTTTTGATGGATTTAAATCCAGTCTCTCTCTCTGCACCATTCCAGCACTTTTTGGATACTACTGGCCATTATGTCCCTTATGGTGCTTAGTAACGGTCCGCATTCGACTATATAGCACTCCGTCATCGGAGTAAGCTTGCATATATAGGCCCCCCTTATTTTCTTCACTAATGAGTACAAGTCCACCCTGTGGGAAACGTCTTTTAGGACTAATTGACTTTTTATATTCCGCCCAGTGTCGCCTTTATAGATCTACACTTGAGCAATTTCCCTATTCATAGCGCTATTGTCTTGTTGACTCCTTCCCTTCTCAGACTTTTCTCTACCGCTGAACATTTAATGGCACTTGCTACTACAAGAAAAACCAAAAATTATGGACCAATTTACAAAAATTGTCAACTCCATACATACAGGATCATAACCATCCATTGCTTCAGTACCGGTATTGACACGCTCGGTGTTGACGATTTCACACAAAATCCTAGATTATTTTAGAACACTAATACTTAAAGCAACGTCAACGCCTCACTAGTAAGTTCCTTTAAGGTTACGTATTCCCAAGTAATTAGTTTAAATATTATTCAATTACTTACTGTAAACCACTCGTGGATGGTTATGACGCCACAGCGTGTTAATCACTTATTGCAGTCACATTTTTATGATTTTTTTTGGTTTGAGCCCGCAAAGACAAACGTGTACTCGGTTCCGCTGTTTCACCTGAATTGAGGAGGCGGGCGTGGTTACACCCGGTATATTTAGACGCACGAGTACAAAACTACCTCAACTTTGACAGTGCGCTTACGGTGTTGATGAATTTTTGGTGTTAAACTTTTAAATATTTTAAATAGTACTTACGCGATGAAGGATTTTTATCATATTTTTTTGAACGTTTAACAACAATATTTAAAAACGATTACTGAAGTAAAATTCGCAATCGTACGTTTGATTTGCGATAATTTTCAGTACAAATACGGAGGATCAGATTTTTTTGTTAGATGGTGATGACTTTTGACATATAAAACATTTTATTAAAATGAAACTATTTAGATTTCGATTATTTTGATCAAAGGGCCTTAAAGATAAAACTACTGAATAACGAAAAGAATAAAAATCAAAGTAAAAAACCTAAAATAATTATTTTTAAACACCGAAACGCAACTTTTTTCCGAGTTTTGAAATCCACCCTATAACAATAACGGAATTTCACGCAATAAAATCTCGTTTTTCTTTAAAATATACGAGTGATAACCCTGATAGTTTAAAATACTAATTTAGATATAAATTAAAAAATTGGACATTGGCTTATTAACATAGTATTCATGACAGGTCTTTAAATAAAAACAAAACTATAGACGCAAGTCTGCTACTAATCGCCATGACATACAGCCTAGATTCGCTTTTTACGTTCATATCGAGACTTTAGACACTATGCTACTCAGGTAAGCCATTTTTAAGATGGCGCCTGGTTCCTCGTCAATATTTGGCTTGCCCGACTGAGACTTGGCAATCTTGGCATTGTCTTGGCTTGTCTTGGCGTGTCTTGGCTGCGCGGCCAAGCGGCAAAGTGTGTCAGTACTCTCAGTTACTGGGAAAACTTTTATACTTTTTACAATGCAAATAAAAGGTGGCTTTCGGATTCTTTTATGGAAATGCTTGCACAGATTTTATACATTTACTGTGACCTGCGCCAAGCTACCGGTCTCCGTTATATCATTTGTTGAACTTTCTTATATGGGAAGTTATAGTAATTTTATTGTAATATTGACCATTCTGTTCACTTTGTTTGGTGAACCGGTCCTGTGTGGATTCAAACCTTGTGTCATTGGATTCAAAGTATTGGTAGCTGTTAAAGTACTATGTAGTAGCCCTATCTATGAATAAATTGATTCATTAACCTCGTAAGGCCGAACGACATATTTTTAGGCCAGCCGACACCCGTAAGTTCTTATGTAAGTTATAGGGATGGAGCTATACTAAGGAATGAGATAGTGATATTCACTCATAACTACCCATGATGTCATCTATTTAAAAGAAAAAAAGTAATTTTATGGGTGTCAAAATTAAAAATAAAATGTCATGTTTATACATTGGCTTAATATTTCAGTTATCTTAAAAATAGAATGGACCTCACGAGCTTATGGAGAACGTAAATATGCAGCCGATCGACTGTACTTTTAAAAGTATTTTAAGCAGAATTTTTAACGATTTCTCCTGTACTAAATAACGATCTCAATAAGAAATACCTACCTCTTGCCTTTTATTATTCAACGGTATTTCATGCCCGCATAATCATAGCTAGAAGCCACACGATTTAAAAGGATTTTAATAAAACCCAGCTCTCACCAAAAACCGTTTTAACGCACTTTTTGAACTAAAAAAAGCCGCTTTTGCTAGTTATACACGTACTCCCGGTCGTAATGTGTTTTTAACAGAATTCGGGTGCCCAAGTTTTTCATCGGACATATTTTCAATTTCGAACGGAGCAAATTAAAAATGCGTAGGAATTTGTGTTGGTTGCAAAGATAATATTTGAAGAGTTTTCATCATCACATCATCAGCCTATATGAGTCCACCGCTGGAAAACAGCTTCTCTTTAGCTTATGCGCATGGACACATTAGAAGGTATAATGTCCATAATCGCCACGCTGGGCAAGCGGGTTGGCGATCGCAGCGGTGTGTCCACTATGATTCATGATGCTGATGCCCATTATCAATCTTCGATAAATAAATGGTCAATTGGTCACTGACACTTCAATTACTTATCCGACTCTTACGCCACCCACGGGAAAAGTTCGGGTGATGACAAATGTATTCGTAGTGCTGTCACACTTAATGTTTCCATCAAACACCTTTCTTTCTGTATATGTTCGATAAAAACAAATAAAAAAAATCTGTCCACTTGAAGAGTTTCGCTCGCAAAAAAAAATCAATTAATTTAAGATGAGTACAATTTGCGTGATATGTAGGCAGTATACACTTATACAGGCATAGTCTCATCATGTCATTTCATGCGAGATACAAGATAGGGAACGAGCGTTTGAACACATTAAAAAGACATTGTAGCACTCTTACTACGAGCTGCTGGGCAACTAGTTACTAGATTTTAGGCTTATTATTATATATGTTACTTTATTGCATATAAGGAAGTAAAAAAAAAAAAAATAACAGTTAAGATACAGGAACATGTACAAAGACAAACTTATCGCTCTCATCGACTTACAAGAACGGGATTAGGCCTGGATTCTACGAACAAATAAAACATGGAAACCGCACGCCATACTGAATTGCCTTTCAAAACCGGTCCTGGATTTTAGTTGACAAGTGTCACCCCATCTTCAAAGCATCACGGCAATGAATTTGAATGTCAACCTATAAAAACTTAAACCGCCATTTAAAAAGAGTTGTGATTGGTCCATCAAAGTTTTGATTGGCTATATTCTATAAACATTTGTCAAAGATGTTGCGCCGAAATATGCACGGTGTCACGAAAAACGCTACGTCCTGCCCATCTTGGCACAATTGAACAAATGGTTTTGGGGGCATTTTTGAGCTGGCGTTAGACGTCCATGTTATTTATGGTCGCAGCCTGGATTACACCTGTAAGTTCTTACGTAAACTGTGGGGACGGAGCTATACTAAGCAATGAGAGATGAATATCATTAGGTATCTCATAGGTAAACGTGCTCCACCGTAGACTGCATCATCACTTACCAGCAGTATGATCGTGGTCAAACGTATATCTATTATGAATAAAAAAAAAACTATCTCATTCCCTAGTAGCTCTGTAAATTACGTAAAAACTTACAGATGTAATCCCGGTCTAGTAATACTAATTACGTACAGTCAAAGGCTTTACTCTGGTCATAAATAAAAAAATGTATACATGTTTATACCCTTGCGGGATCATATGAGTTCTTACGTAAGTTGTAGGGACGAAGTAATACTAAGAAATGAGATAGTGATATAACCTGTCATTCCTTACTATGTATAGCTCCGCTTCTACAACTTACGTAAGAAATTACAAGTAGGTATAATACTCGTAGATACGAGTGAGTCCTACCCATGGTAGGGTACAAAACATATTGCTGAGACATATTGTGCTCCAAGTAGCTGTATATAGCAGGGTTTGCTATTTTTTTATTCCACGGCACAGTTTAATTTCTTTTCAGCGCCCGTAAAGCTAAAATTTCGCTACTGGTGGCATTATAAATTACTTAAGTACTATTAAAAATAATAAGTCTTATCCATTCCGTAACAATAAAACAGAAATAAAATTGATTAAGACTTATTGCAAAATTAAAAACTGCGAGAACATGGTCGTAATATATTTTGTTCATTGCTGGGAACTATCGATTCCTGTAAGTTTATGGTCGGTCTTGTGAGTTAGAAAGTGATGAAAATGATGACAAATGATAAACACGGGACCATTATAAGCCACAAGTCTACATAACAGGTCCAGTCGAGTAAACGTGTAGCTGTACCAAGACTTTGCAAGTATCGGTAACGTTATGCCGCGGCCACGACATTGGTCTAAGGCGACCGGCTTAGCGGAAAATCATACGTGCGAGTGGGAGTACCTATATCGGCATCCCGCTCCAACTCATGGGTTCGCTCGCCGTTGGTCGCCTTAGACCAATGTCGTGGCCGGGCCTTCAGGTTTTCCTCGATACGTAAAGTGCCATAGCGCTCGCTTCAATATGTCAATGCGAGCGCCGTAGAATGCATTACGAGTCGAGTAAAATTTACCTAATCTTTTACTTTCCAAGTCATGGTACGGCTACTGTTTCATTTAAGAATTTACCCTCGACAATTGACCTTCACCGGACAATTGTAGGACACCAGAATGGCGTCTCATCTCATGAATGCTAAATCACAATTGTTGTAAGAAGTTACACACATTTAGTGGATCATTTGTATCTTGTTAGCCTGTCCCTTGAGTCACCATATAACCTTGAACTTTACTGTAGTGTTCGTTTAACTACTACGCGAAGTAATACGCGAATATTTAATTTAAGTTAAGAGATTTTTCACTTTCAGGGACACCCACATTGGCGTGAAGTAAAAAAGAAACCTTAATAGTAGTGAGGGCTGTAATGACAATGAAGCACTTATTAAGCTCTATTGAATGGTCGATAACACATAACCAGAGCCTGAAAATCCATAGCAATTCAAAATACTGTCGCAATCAAACTAGGGTGAGTAACATTTTTTATCAATATCGAGTTTGTCTAAATAAAAATCATAGCATTATGTTTAGGTACATTATTTTATACTCGTAGGTACATTCAAGCCAAACGCAAAAGTGGTAGTAAGTTAAGGGTTTGTTTTATATGTGTTATAACATCTAAAATGCAACGTAACTTATATTATCAAACGTTACTTATAATTCATATTAAGTAATAAGTACCTTCTCTTGGCTTGGCCGTAGTCGAGTGACAAAAAGGTAATCAACTTCATTGAAAATAATAGACACTTCAGAAAATGAATACTCCATAAGAACGTCATTATTAAATTTTCATTTCGTAATAAGTTGTGTCTCTGTAGAGAATTATTATTTGTAAGTATATTTAGGTCATCAGTGGCCTATTTCACCATAATTACAAGTGTGACAATTGTAAAATATCACTGTTACTGACGTCACAGGCCTCCGTAGGCTACGGCTATTGCTTACTATCGGACGGTACATATGCTTGTTTGCAACCAACAAAGAAATATTACAAATAACGTTTTTAAATCATTAATAAACTACTTTTTATTTTCCGAAACCCGTGACAATTGTCGCAAGGTTCAGTACAATTCTCATTCAATCTTGACATGAGGTTCGGCACATGTCGGAATTTCGCTACAATTGTCGTGTTTTTTGTGACAATTGTAATTTTGCTTCGCAAAAAAGCAATTATTTACTGCTGATTTACTAAAGTTCCTGCACTAAATTTTATGTTGGTGGCAAACAAACGCACGGCTCTTCCGATGGTAAGCGGTAACTGTAGCCTATAGACGTCCCCAATTGGAGAAACAGTAAATTTACAATTGTAGCACTTGTCAAGGTGGTGAAATTGGGGCCAGGTCATCAGTCCACCTTGTGGGGGGCCTACCCACGCTACGCCATCCGGTACCTGGCCGCCACTCAAGAACCTTCCCGCCCCAACGGCCATCGGTTCTATGCGCAATGTGCCCCGCCCATTGCCACTTCAGTTTAGCGATTGGATGACAATAAGGTGGACTGATGACCTGGTGAAGGTCGCAGGAGTCCGCTGGATGCGGGTGGCGCAGGACCGGTCATTGTGGCCATCTTTGGGGGAGGCCTATGTTCAGCAGTGGACGTCTTTCGGCTGATATGATGATGATGACGATGATGAAGTATATTTAATTAAACGGTTTAAAAAAGACGTGGTTGAAATATAAACTTACTCGATAATGATAAAAAAATGTTTCTTACCCTAGTTTGATTGCGACATTCTTTTGCTATGGATTTTCCAGGCTCTGCATAACTCTTAGTCGACACTTGTGACACCCACGGGTCTTCGGGAATAATAAATTAATAAATAAAATACAAAAATACGGAAACCGTCTAAAGGGCACACTTTCAATCTTAATATTGTCAAACCGTAAGTTTTCACATAGCTCGAACCCACGTCACACCGCGATTAAAAAAAGAGGTCGGAAAGAAGCAAACAGTCCTTTGTGTTCCAGCTGAACGTCGACAGATGGACGGACAAATGAGGCCGTTTTATATAGTTGAGGCGGTGTCGGTCCTATTGTGCTTCTATCGCATGGATAAGGCTTGACAGATAACATCAGATAAGATAAGTAATATTGCTTACTGACTTGAGGGAACTGTTACGATACTAGTACGAAAAAAAATCCTTTTAACACGTGTATCGAGTGTCTTTGCCAGCCTCCGTAGCCTAGTCGGTAGTGACCCTGCCTACGAAGCTGGAGGTTCCGGGTTCGAATCGCGGCGAGGGCATTATTTGTGTAATTATTTAACACAAATATTTGTTCCTTGGTCATGGCTGTCTATGTATTTAAGTATCTGTTTGTATCTATCTATTATATATATCGTCGCCTGGTACCCATATTACAAGCCTTAATTCAGCTTACCGTGGGACTAGGTCGATTTGTGTAAGAAGTCCCAGATATTTATTATTATTATTAATTTATTATCGTACGACGTTTTTAAGTGTGTAGTGGTCAATGTCTTGTTTTCCAGGCAACCCCCTGATGCACTTACCACTTGTTTGTTTATGAATAAACATTTTGTATTTTGTATAGTGCTCGCGATTAATTCTTAATTCTTTTAAATTGTAATGCTTTCATTTTATCCATCAGCGACGAAGCCAGTAATGTGCAGTTTCCATCACATCATGGGCAATATTTCATTTGCAACTAGCATTCGTTACAGAATGTATTTTAATACTAGCAACATTTATTGTTTAATTTTTTATCTTTTGCATGGTAACTTTCTTCTCTAGCAATTATAGGATCATGCTACACGTTTAATTTTGCATTTTAAATATTTAAATACTTCGCGTCACCCCAAGGATCCTAATTCTTTAACAGCAGTTCCCGGAATCGGTCCATCTATACGGGACCTCAAAAGAGCCACGATATAAAATTGAGGTGCAGAACACAATCAATCAATTCCTAACAATTTGTTTCAGTGGGAGTATCAATTCCAACAGTCTGTGTCAACAGCAGGGCAATAAATCAGCGGTCGACGCTGCAGAGAGCGAGGAGATTTTCCCACGCCATTTTGAACTAATATTTTGAAATATCCCTATATCGGCGGGTTTCATATTTTCATCCTTAGTTCATCATTTGTTCATCAAAATGTATATTCAAATATTATCGGACGAGGATCCTCTTATTGGATCGAAACATGTCGAGCAATCATCGACTTAAATACGTTACTAACCTGGTTCGATAATATTTTAATATTATTTGAGTCTCACGCTAGTTATAATTTTAAAACTATAAAATGTGCTATAGAAAAAACCAAAGCGGGAATCGAATCCGCACTTTCAGTTTTTGTGGCTGTTGCAGTTGAGCCGCCCGGTTATCATCGTAATCGTTTGTTACATTTATATTGATTACTTTTTTATTTTAATTTAAACTGTAATGTAATAATAATTTAATATTTTTATTGATTTCTTATGTTTTTTTATAGTTAATTATTAGAGATTACTGGGAAAACAAGTTTAAACCGTGATTTGTGTTTATTTTAAAATATCCGATATTCGGATATTTAGAGGTTTAACTATCCGAATATTTTCGAATGTTATTCTTGGCGGATATTCGAATAATCAAAATAGCGGATTATTCGGATTGCGAACCCTTATTGTAACTAACCAACTTGTGGTTGTAATTAAATAAGAAAAAGCTTTTTAAAACATGCATAGAAAATAATTAAGCTATTTGAATGAAGTTAAAATACTATAATATGCTGTGCCTTCAGGATACATGTGAGACGGTATATATTATATTGAACATCTGTAGTACAACTTTGTTTATTGCTTTTGCAACCATAGTACAATTAAGATATATAAAATATACTGTATATATTATTTAAAGTTAGAAATCTTACGTAATATAATGTAGCTTTTCATTAAAACTATCACAATTCTAACAAAAGCACGTCCCAAGCAAGTAACAAAACCAAGAAAAAATCAAGAATCATTTCCAGCATCAGAAGAAAAATTTTTTCGTGTACACCGTGCTTTAAGCCCGTATTATACATATACAGAGTGTCCCGAGACTAAGGGACAAGAAGGGAAAGTACTCGAAAAATTGTTGATAAGACTGTTTTGGTAAAAAGATACATCTTATTTTTAATAACGAGTAATATAATTCATACATTTTGTAAGACAAGTAGTAATAATTAATTTTAGTCATTTTACTCTGTTTTTTTTTCTGAGTAACAAATGTAAAGTAACATAGTATTACTCTAAAAGTTTTTATCTCTAGCTTAGTCGATTGGCATCATAAAAACAGGAGATGTTTTTTGTTTTTATTTGGATAAATTTGATTCCCAGATTAGAAAAGTAATTTTTAGTAAATCTGTGAATGCAATTATACTAACTAGTTTTATTTCAGCAAAATACGAATATAAATATTTGTTACGCCCTGTATACTCGTATGTTTCTGTCTTCACTCCACGTCGATAGATAAATGTTGACATAAATCAGACAGAGTGGATTGTTGGCGTGAAGAAGCGATAAAATACTTGAAGTTAGTCTCTAAAACTACTGGTGTGGTTTGGTTAGGTTACTTAGGTTATGATTCAGACAGCGCAGTTTCAAAGCAGTAAAAGCTGGAAAAATATCTTAGACGTAATACCCCGTGGGCTATTTAAACCCGACCTATTTTATCAGTGTATTCCTGAACACGTTTAGAAAATCTAATGTCATTTAAACTTTTCTGGGGATCGCCTAGTTTCAGAGTTATTACCAATTTCAAAAAAAAAGGTATTGTTAGTATTGTTACTCAGTAGAAAAGGTATTTTTAACAGCGTTGGCCATTATGGAAAATAGTGTCACTAACCTCATTAATTGATGGCAAAAAGTGAGAAATTAAACCTTTAAGAATTGAAGTTTTTTTTAAAAAATAACGGTAAAACTAATTTTAAGTGCCAGTTTTACGAATAAAATTAGCTTTTTATGTTAAAATACATTTAATATTTTATGTTTGTTTTTACATAAAAAATGCGTGGTTAAAATCATTCTACACGATGATTCTTAATCCGTGATCAGGAGTAGAAAAACATTAAAATTTAGCCAAAATTAAACTTATTCGGCGAGGTCTCAAGTTATTTCTTCACTGTTTAATTCATTAAAAGTGAAAACCTAATTAAAACGAATTACCACTTCATACATGGTCATCCTACAGTATAAAGTTTAACTACGATACGTCAAGTGCCATCAGTATGGCGGGAAACGAGAATTTGACGGATCTTATGTCAATAAAGACTTCTATCTACTCATTATCTTATCAGTGCGACACTGATAACGACGAACATAATTGATAGGAGATTATGTTAACGTGCATTACCTAAACTTGGTAAAATCTTGAGCAAGTAAAGCAATTTGTTTTCATACAGTACAATTTAATAATTAAATAAAAACAATAAAACTGCATACCTGACCAACTAAAACAAAAAACATTATTTTAAACATAATTTAACAAGTGTTCAAAATGTCCACCGTGTTGTTCTTGACACAGATCCGCTTGATTGTTCCTGTGATTGGATTGATTCACTCGAAATCTTCTTCAGCAAAGAATCTTAAGATTTGTTGATCCAAATCGTCAGGATGATGACAAGGTCGTCCGGGTGCTCGAGTATGTTGAGGCACTGTAAACTGTCCGAAGTCGCGAAGATTTTTGGTGCATGCGATTTATAAAATTGTGTCCGGGGCTCGGAATGTCTGGATGAAGTCCGTATTGACAAACGTACAGTATCGTAACGCTGTACCTATGTCTGAGTACGGATGTGGTGGAGGCATGATTTTTGGTGAATAATTATAATTTTCTCATTCAATATCCGCGACTATGACTTTGTTTATTATGCGTATGACAAAAGTGATTGACAATGTCATGGGTAAGGTTTACTCATAAATTGACAATTGCTAATAACTTTGTAAAGAGATTACAATACAACCTCATTAAATCCGATATGGTAGTAGTACAGTGACAAGGACTTTAGGATAAAATTTAATTCAAAATTAAAACACGATTAAAAAATTAATAAATTTGTTTTCACGTAATTACTACTTTAACGTAATCCCCATCAATTACTGAGTTAGAAAAAATGGTTCCTGATCACGGATTAAGAATCATCGTGTATAAGAGCCCACGGTGTTATATTATTCGGTAACCGTGATAGTTATTCATGAAATATAATCACCAAAATTACAAAAATATTAAACCGACATCAACGTTTTTCTCAAAGACCCCATCATCAGACCCTGACCTGGTGCCAACGGGACTATTGCGGCCTTCTCGAGGTTACACCAATGCAATAAAAAAAATTAAAATCGGTTCATCGTTTTTGAAGTCGGTTAAAAATTATGAAAGCGGGTTAATATATCGCGTATATTAATAAATTACATTACAACGTTTCGAATACTTTACCGCGTTTGTGGTCTACGAGTGACTAAGATATTTATCATATTTATATATTTTTAGGGTGAATAAGAACATATCCCCTTATTCATAAACGTTTGTTAACTTAACAAGCCGCTAATAATTGTTTGTCCCTTTTGTTCTTATGGACACATTGTTAAGACCGAAAGGGACAAACAATTATTAGCGGCTTGCTAAGTTAACACACGTTTATGAATAAGGGGGCAACTATACAGGATTAAATAATTCATTACGTAGGTTGCCCTGAAAGTTTCGGGAATCGGAAAAAATACGCATTTTAATGAAATAAAAGTACTTTTATTGTTTTTCAAAGTATTCTCCTTTGTGTTTAATACACTTTTTCATTCTCTGAAACCAGTTTTTAAAACAGTTATTGAAGTCTGAAGTGGGGGTTGACAAAATGGCCATTTTATAAGCGTCGACTGCTTCTTCCGCGGTCTGAAAACGCTGACCACGCAACCGATTCTTTATTTTCGGGAAAGTAAAAAAATCGTTGGGACTTAGGTCGGGGCTGTACGGAGGATGGTCCAGTAATTCGACGTTTTCGCCCTTCAGATAGTCGTCTGTTTTCTGAGCGGTGTGAGGGCTGGCATTATCATGGTGTAGTATAATACGGCGGTTAGGGTTAGTTTTTCGCAGTTCAGCAAAAACAATCGGTAAACAAACGCCTATATACCAATCGGCATTGACAGTTCTTCGATCTTCAAGAGCGATAGTCGCCACGTGACCCGATTTGGAGACAAACGTGGCTACCATTTTTTTGATCGTGCTGCGAGAACGAACAACTTTTGTCGGCTTCGGTTCGTCTTCGTAAACCCAAACTCGAGATTGGTTTTTCGATTCAGGCTCATATGCGTAAATCCATGATTCGTCACCTGACACAATACTAAAAACGGCATTTGAGCTTCCTCCATTAAATCTTTTTAAGGTTTTGCGGCACCAATTGACACGTACCGTTTTCTGGTCGTCAGATAACAAGTGAGGAATCCACCGGGAAAATAACTTCCGCACGCCCAACTCTTGTTGTAAAATAACTTGTACCTGACTCATTCCAATGCCTAAAGTCTCCTGAATCTCCCGATATGTAACATGCCTATCTTCCTTTATCAGTTGGCGAACAACATCGATGTTTTGATCGGTAACGGCCGTTTTCGGTCGACCCTCACGTACGTCATCCGCAAGAGACACACGGCCACGTTGGAATTCCGAATACCACCTGTATATGGTCGTCTTTGAAGGTGCTTCACTACTAAAAGCAATAGTTAATCGGTCTCCACATTGTTGTTGTGTTAATCCACTTTTAAAGTCATAATAAATCATTGCTCTAAAACTTTCGCGGGACAGCTCCATTTTCACCAGCGACTCAACGACTTTAAAAAATAATTGAAAATCGGACATTGTTTTTTTTTCTAAGTAGCCAGTGTTTTCGAATAATGAGACTATGCTTGTAAGAAAGAGGTATAACACTTGTCAAATATACATTCCTAAGTATTAAATTCCCGAAATTTTCAGGGCATCCTACGTACTAATGTACATAATTATGTTATATTCAACATATTGTACAAATCAAATTATTTATTAACTAAATATTTTGATTTGTACTTTTAATTTTGCTCCAGTAGTCACACTACTTAATACTATATACATACTATAGACATAGGTGATCTTGGTCGTTTTTCTTTGGTATATGACATCTAATATTTATAATTTATATGTTATATTCCACTAATAAATTAAACTTAACGAAATGTTGTCATAGGTATATACTGCCGTGCTAATTAAAAATGACGCATCTCCCATAGAACTACTTACTATAAGAGATGCGTCTTTTTTACTTAGCGCGGCAGCATAACATAAGTATATCTGAATGACTAAATAGCGCATCCTAGTTTTGGTAGACGTGTACGTAACCACAGTCGATAAGCGGTTAAAAAAACATGTGTTTTGCTTTTAAAGGTAAATGTATGGTATAAATTATAATTAATAGGACACCTAATGACTACAGCATCTCCACTCCCTTTAAAAATTGGGAAAAGTATCTTTAGAAATACCAACCTAGCGCTTCAACTTCCCATTAGTTTGAAGCACTCACAAACCCCAGTTTTAAAAAGCTGACCTACTTGATGGACGTTTTAAACGCGTCGTAGCGTAACGCTGTTAGTTTAGCTGCAGTTGGCAGTAATTACCTGTGTAGTTATCTCTGCGCAGTAGAATTAGCGTAAATCATAGGCGGTAGCGGCAGCGGTAGTGAGAAATAGCACTAACGGTTACTAAATATTATTCTTGTGGTAGATAAAAGGTACTGTTCAGTTATAAAATTATAAAATAAATTCAATTGCACTGTATTTTCATATAAGACAATTTAAATGATTGGTAAGTTGTTATGATACAGCTATTTAACACACAATAATATGGTCATTTATTTTTACACAGCCGTACACAGAGAACACTACTGCAAAAAACGTCGATTTAAAAATAGTATATAAAGTACGTAAACTTAAGGTTAAGTTTCTGCAAGTATCTAGGACATAAACCTTTTCTTTTATAAAAGTAGTTTTAAATAATATAACTATGAAACGTCGCAATCCAATCTAACCCATTATAACCTGAATTATTTCACGTCTCAGTTTTGGAAAATATTCTAGAATATTGTTTCTGAGGTGAATTTAGGCGATATGAAGCTTTAATTTTTTTTATTTCTGTAAACAAAAGTCGGTGCCATGTGGCACCGCTAGGTGACAATAGGCTAATAACTTTAGATAGTTTATTGCAATTATTTAATTTATTTGCGTGTAGAAAACTTGTAGTAGACAATTGAAATGCGAAGCTACGAGTTTTTTTGACATACCTGCAATATTTTTACGGAAAATCACATAGTAGTTTTAAATCGCTATTACCTTGTAACTCAGACATAAACATAAACTTATGAATATGCATCCTATTATATATGCATTGCGTTGCATATTAACCTGAGTCGTTCCAACTTCGCTTAATACATGTAATTATAATGTACATTTCATTAAATTGTACATTTCAGGAATACGGCTTAGTTGGAACACTGTAAATGAAATAGAGGTAAGTATTTAAAACTGGTGTACGAATTAATTTAAAGTATTCAAAGTGTATGATTAATGAAAGGAAATTAAAAGGAAACTTCCATTTTAGGGGACTAAAGAGGACGAATTTAGCGCTTTTCCCTAGAGTTGGAATAAAAGTTGTAAGTTGAGACATTACGATTTGTAGATCCAATTTGTATGAAAACACAAATTAAACTTGACTGTTTTGATGATTTATATATAAGTAAAAACTTTTCTCTTGTACTTATTAATTCAATCAATTGCCGAGGATGTCAAATCGTTAGCACCAATAAGTATGAAATTAGGTACACTTCTTGAATGAATATATTTTTTTCTATAGGGAACACCTTTTTAGGGTTTCGTAGCCAAAATGGCAAAAACGGAACCCTTATAGATTCGTCATGTCCGTCTGTCCGTCTGTCACAGCCGATTTACTCGGAAACTATAAATGCTACAGTAACGAAATTTGGTAAGAATATGTGTTGTATGAACCGCTACAGGATTATGATACTAAATTGTAAAAAAATCTATTGGGGTGGGGGCCCTCCATACATGTAACTGAGGGAAAGAAACATTTTTTTAGTTGTATATAAGCGTGTGGTATTAATAGAAAGGTCTTTGAAAATGATATGAAGGTTTATACATCTCATTTTTATTTGAGCAAATCGTTTTCGAGATATCAGCTCTCAAAGTCTGAAAAATGTGCCCCCCTCCCCTCTATTTTTTAAACTACGCGACATAAAATTCTAAAAGAAATATATGTTATGCACTCACATGCATAAACTCTATCAACAATTTTTGGTTTGATTAAATTATCTCCTATAGTTTTTGAGGTAGGTTGATTTAACGGCAGTTTTTTAATAATAAAATTGATAATGGTACGGAACCCTTTGCGCGCGAGTCTGACTCGCACTTGGCCGGTTTTTTTGATTTTCTATTAAAAAATAGTACATTTCGATGCAAGTGCAAAAATATTTTTTTTCGATGAGGGTGAAAGTTGGAGCCCGAGTGAAACGAGGGCGACAATCACCCAAGTTAAAAAGAAGTTTTTACACGTGTATCGAACGACTTTTCATAACAAGTGCCTTAAAAAGAGAAATTAACTCACGCGAAGCGTGCGCATAATTTACTTTTCCACACTAGTTAGGAAAAAGATATTTAATGTCTGGAATAGCAAACTCGAAACAATAAATGTATCAATATTATAATTATATATAAATAACAACAAAGTAAATAATCATTTTTTTTAACTTCCTTCATAGCAAAATTATGATAAATATAATGTCATTGGGTTTGATAGCCGTGCCATGAGTTGCCAAGTATTGTTTACATTTGCACTCGATACGTAAAACAGTCCATCACGTTCGCTCCAATACATCATTGTAAGCGTGATAGACAGCTAGCTTTACATATCTAGTAAATTAAAAGCTAACGCAAGCCTTACTTGCCAAGTACGGACACAGTCATTTCAATACTTTTGAGAAATAAAATGAGGTAACCGAGTATGGTCATAATTCATAATAATATAATTAAAGGCTTTAAGGTTGACAGTGTTTCTTAGCAGCCAACATAATATATATTATTTTATTAGGGTAGCTCACAGAATTAGATTTGGATAGAAGAAACAAGTTCATTCATTTGTATGGCGGCCGAGAGTGTCAGATTTTGTACTGAAGTTGTTACTTGCCTATGATTTTAAATATGTCTCAGGCCCTTGAGTATTCATATTTTTTTGTGTTGTTGCAATTAATATTACTTAGTGAGGCATTATTAATGTTTTTGTTCACTTCAACTTACAAAATTTGACGCCCGAAAGCTGCAAGCTGCGATTAAAGACGGACAACTCAGTAGATTTTACTGAGTTCATTTGACACGCTAAGTAGATACGTTTGCTTGATCTATGGTATATATGACATCTCTGGGGTAGCTACCATAGCGTCACGTACGGACAAAAAGTAGACGTTTTCATGGAATGCTCCAATATCGTTTGACATTTACCAGTCGCATTTTATTGCGGGATAACATTGCTGGTGGTAGGCCCTCGTGCGGGGTCCGCCTTACCCGTCTTACCCGTTAATCTGCCGCTAAATAGTTAGTACTGAGTTCCGGTTTGGGGGTAAGATAGCCGGTGTAATTACTGTCATAGAGGCATCATAGAGGCAATCCATCTAAGTCCTCAGGGTAGGCAGCGCATAGGCGATTTTTTAGTCACTATGTCCATGGGCCTCAGTTCTCGCTTTCCATCAGGTGGGCTGAGAGCTCAGTTGTCTACCTTCCTCACATAAAAAAAAAACATTTTGAAGTAACTGGATCTACTCCCGTGAGTTGAAAGGTTAGATGACAGTTACTTTCGTTTTGTCAGGGAGCTGTCAGCCTTCGCTCCGTCGCCTAGTATTTTTTTAGGCTTGCAATAGAAAGTCCTTGAACAGAAAAATGCCACTTTGATCCCTCCCAGCAGGGAAGAAAAGGCCCGTATTCAACTAGGTGGTGTGAAAAATGTATTCTTCCTGCCGTCGCCACGCGGCAAGTTTGCCTCTACCACTAAATTTCGCTGCGTTCATCCCGTGAGCTTATTCCGTAGTTAAACGTCAGTTAAAGCGACAGATCCATCAAGAATCCAATATAACCTGCAGCTGGCACTTAATAAACGCCTGCAAACGTCCGCCGCTGCTTTTAATATTAAATATCAACTGACCGTATCTTTAAACCGGAACTTTACTTAAATAAAGAAGTTGGCTGTAGTGAAATATAACTGCTTCTCATTTGGTCATAAATGGTGGGCGTTTATGTGTTTAAGCAATACAAATTGCTGAGAAATTAGGCCCGAATACTTAAAGAGTGAGGTGTATGTTCATATAGGTAACACTTGTCATAACTTTACCATTGAGGTGAAGCTGCAAGTACAAGAAAAAATTGCTATTTCATACATTTCGAAGAATCATACGACGACCATGGAACTGCTAAGGCGTTTAAAGAACGCTTTTTAAAAAATCCATGACTAAGTAATGTAGCATCTTCTATTTGTGATCCCACCCTCAAAATGAATCAAAACGCGGTCGCTTACAAATTCGCCGGATGTTCTTAAAAATACTCATGCTCGGTGAGCAGGCGGCGCGTATCTCGCTCACGTACTCGACGTCGTCGGGGTAAGGGCGGGACCGAATCGACAACATACAAGTACTACGCAAAGCGAGCGAGAAAAACTCACTCGCGGCTTATGTTCGGAGTGTCAATAATTGTTGTCCCAACACAACGCATCATTATTACGAATACGTAATTTGACATAATTCGACGTCCAAAATATATAGTATTTGATCCACTTATAGTCTTTTTCGAACCAGAATTATTAACATTGGGTGCCAACGAGGCTTGAACACACGATCATCGCTTAGATGCTTGGCTCGACGCCCCTTATTTCTGTCGAATTAAGGATATAAAACTACGAACAAATAAAACATGGAAGCCGCACGCCATACTAAATTGCCTTTCAAAAACGGTACTGAATTTTAGTTGACTAATGTCACCCTCTCTTTAATGCATCACGGCAATGAATTTGAATCAACCTATAAAAAACTCAAACCACCATTTAAAAAAGTTGTGAATGGTCCATCAAAGTTTTGATTCGCTATATTCTATAAACATTTGTCAAAGATGTTGCGCCGAAATATGCGCGGTGTTAAGAAAAACGTTATGTCCTGCCCATCTTGGCACAATTGAACAATTGATTTTTGGGGCGCTTTTGAGCTGGCGTTAGACGTCCATGTTATATATGGTCGCAGATATAAAATCACTTACTGTGGCTCGTGTTCGGTAAGCAGTTCCTCAAAATGTATGAGCAACGCGTGAGCAGGCGGTGCTCGTATCTCGCTCACACACTCGACGTCGTCGGGGTAAGGGCGCGGGAAGCGGGGGGAGGACACCGTCGCCTGAGGTCGCTGGCGGGAGAGCAGGATCGTCTCGTTGCATTGGATTGTGGTGGTGATGTAGTGATCTGGAACAAGAATTGGTTTTATGTAAAACTTTGTTATAGGGTGTTTGTGTGAAAGTAAAATAAACGTGAAGTAAGATCCTGCGGCCTTACCGCGAAAAACTAAATTCGTAAATTTCGAGTATTTGGACTATTTGGCTCTCTCACTCTATTGATGCCTTCGTTGGAGTGACAGAGAAAAATCCTCGAAATTTACGAATTTCGATTTTCGCGGTAGTAGGCCTGTTCAAAGACAAATGAGGGAGTACGTTTGAACGCGATACCGAAAATTAGGTGCCGTAAAATCAACTAACTTGGTCCAAAACTTAATCGAATATCTTCCATTAGAAGTCATTTTAATGTTAAACGTGCTATTCATAGGCAAATACTCCTCATTAAAAAAATAACCAAAAAAAGATGGGGACGGATGCTTATTAGAATTTGAAATTGTGGACCAAATGATAGTATTGGACTATAGTTGGGTGGTTTCACAATACTTACCCGTTTCAGGAACCTTTAAAATTGGATGGAAAAGCCCATTTTCAAATAACGTCTTTGAGAAATTAGTAGCAGTTTTCTATTAAAAGTGTTATAAGTTTGTATTTGAGAATTTTGTCATATAGTTCAAATTTAACTTTGTGGGAGGACTTTTTTAAGCAGCGGTGCATTCAGACCAAGCGAACATTCGCTATTCTAACCTCCCACTCTACGAAATTCGATCGTTACACAAAACATGATTGGTTGATTTCGTAGAGCGGGGGATAGAACAGCGAATGCTCTTTTGGTCTGAATGCACCTTTAGCAGCTTAGCATCGTGTAACATGATTAAATAAACATTCAAAATAAAATGTCTTCAGATAGCCAAAGAATGATTCATCGAAAAATTCAAACCCTGCTGCATGCAACTTTCTGGTCTTAAATGGTAAAACAAAGCATTTAAATAAAGTTCCCGAGCGCTGCAATAAAACGTTTCTGTTCCAACAGGTTCGACGGCGGTAAACAAATAACTTTGTACTGAAGACTGGTTTCAACTTCCGAAATGGCGGTTTGATTTTTGTTGGCCAAAGAGCAGTGAACGAACTATCCTCTGAATGGAGCAACGAGATCATCCAGAGAAACAATTCAATGTTGTCAACATAGCTCAAAGAGTTGACCTTAACACTTTGAGCGCGGGGAACTCCCGAGGGGAGTTCTCTGTGGGAGGTCCATTTTTGCTACAAAGCGGAAAAATCACGGGATCGGTTACGAGCGTAGCGCGTGGCACTCGTCCGCAATGAAAGTGGTTAAGTGGGCAATAATATTGCACGTAGAACTGCTAGCTGGATGGATCGGCAATGATGACTAGTATGACTACGTATCGGATAATTGAATAACGGAAACATAAAATGCAATGTCTTACAATAAAATATAATGTTTTTCAAGAAATTTGAAATACATTTTTCGATGGCTCGGTAGTAACTTTGCCTGCGATGCGGGATATCACGGGTTTGAATCCCAGCATCTCTCTGTGCATTTATTACAAAAATATTTGTTCCTCGTGGATGTCGTCTATTTTTTTAAATTTACAAATGTATCTGTCTATAAAAATATCGTTATTTCCTATCTAAGGCATAATTGAGCTTACTGTGGGATCAGATCGGTATCTCAGTTTGATTGTCACATGATATGTATTTTATTATTTATACGATGATGACTCTCCCCCAGGTTATTGGCTTGGCTCGTTCACTTACAACCATACATAGTCGTATCAACTGCAACATCAAATAGAGATTATAAATGTTTGAATGGGCCTTGCGTTGTTTGATGGATATTTTTGCAGATTTCGCATTTTTCGATGGCGGATCTGATTCTGACTTGTTAAATATTTCCTGAGATTTGTAAGGGTTAACCGGGTTCCCACACAATGTTTGCTTTTAGTAGCAGTACGGTAAAAGTACAGTCAACAAAAAATATGGTTATCACAAAAAAATATGGTTGTCAGCCTCCGTAGCCTAGTTGGTGACACTGCCTACGATGCTGGAGGTTCCGGGGTCGAATCCCGGCGAGGGCATTATTTTTGTACCTATTTATTTATCACAAATATTTGTAATGTATTTAAGTATGTAGATATGTATATATCTATTATATATGTCGTCGCCTGGTACCCACATCACAAGCCTTATTTTGAGCTTACTGTGGGATTAGGTCGATTTGTGTAAAGATTTCCAAAAAATATTTGTTTATTATTATTTATTTATCACTTTCCATTCAGGTGGCTTACCGTTTACCGTTTACGCTTTCGCACTTGCATAATTGTAAAGGTGGGTTTACAACAAACGAGCGAATGCTCTTTCTATCCCCCACTCTACAAAATCAACGAACTTCGATGGATTAAGTTTTGTGTAGCGAACGAATTTCGTAGTGGGGATAGAAGGAGCATTCGCTCGTTTGGTTTAAACCCACCTTTAGAACCTGACGGTAACAACAATAAACGATAACCATGGGACTATCATAATTCATAAGCCTACAGAGGTATGTTGCGCGTAGTGACGAATTTTAGCATTGAATTATTTTTATTGACTTAAGACATTTGTCACCACCCCAACTCCTCCTGCGAAGCCGTGTGGTGACGGCAGTAAGAATACATTTGTCACCACCGCAACTCCTCCTGCGGGTGCCGTAAGAGTCGACTAAGGGATTGACATGTCACTTACCATTATTTGATAAAAGATTGATGATGGGCAGCAGCGTCATCATAGTGGACACATTACTGCGACCGCCAATCCGCTTGCCCAGCTTGGCGATTATGGGTATTTACCTCCTAATGCGGTCTATACGCATAGGAGAGGCCTACGTCTAGCAGTGGACTTTTATAGGCTGAAGAAGTGATGATGTGATTGACTTACGTCCTTCATAATGGGCTAATACGGTACACTTAAGCGATTACTTTATGACAATTTAATGCAATATCTTTTTCCTTAGTTTTTTCACCGAAACGTCCGAGTTTATACTTTTGTGTTAATTAGCTTCAGTGCAATTGATACTGAAGTTCATTGTGATAGCAATATAAATTCGGAGAATTCCGTGGAAAGCCGAAGGAACAGAATAAATAAATAAATATCTTGGGACATCTTACACAACTCAACCTAGTCTAGTCTAGTGATGTGGGTACCAAGCGACGATGATGAATTATTATTATATACTAGATATAGATATATTCAATAGATAGATAGCCATGGCCAAGGAACAAATATTTGTGATAAATAAATACTCAAATAATGCCTTCGCCGGGATTCAAAACCGAAACCTCCAGCTTCGTAGGCAGGATCACTACCAACTAGGTTACGGAGGCTGACAAAAGAATTTTGCGCTTAATTTGTTTATTTAAATGCAGTTGGCGGTAAAACAATACTTTACGCACAACACAAGTATACGGTAACGGCCCCGGGGAAATCCGTGTAATACGCCAACTTTATTGCTCTTACTGTCACGTCCTCGATAAATATACCTGTTTTTTCCGTGACTCGGGAAAACAGGTCGTTTGGAAATAAGGGAATCGCACTAGACCGTAGCTGGCCCGGGGCGTGCCACCCGACACTGGTTTCGTCGTTCTTATAATGACGTCACGATTTCCGTACATATAGATAATTAGATAACCAGCAGGCTTAGCCAAGATGGCATTTTGCAATCGCATACGATAAGCGATACGTAAGGTACACCCGGGTAAGACCGGACTATTTTTCGGTGAGTTGAAAGGATGTCACAAAAAAACATAAATTTATTCTCACTAAGTTTTACCTACAGATGTGTGATGTACGTGATAAAAAAGGAATCAATAGCTTAGGATCGATACTCAAACTTGCACTATTTTTTTTTTCAAGACACCCAACTGAAAAACCTTCTTGGCTTAAGATCGGATTTGTATCGAATTTCAGCTCTAAAGTAAGGAGAAGAATGCATGGGTTCCTGTTAAAGATCGGATCTCCAAAAAAATTCGATAAAATTCACTTTTTTTTAACATTCGTAGCTCATGACTGATGCGGCTGAGCGGTTGCTGCATACTAGCGA
Source organism: Thaumatotibia leucotreta (assembly GCA_025490895.1). Lineage (NCBI taxonomy): Eukaryota > Metazoa > Arthropoda > Insecta > Lepidoptera > Tortricidae > Thaumatotibia > Thaumatotibia leucotreta. The sequence continues at coordinate 49,977 of JALPQI010001893.1, forward strand.
GAGGGGCGGGGTGAAATGGCTTAGATTCGTACGAAAAGTCCATACATAAGTACCATTTCCATACATTTAATATAGGCACGAGACGTGCCGTGCGATGACGGCAGTAAGAATACATTTGTCACCACTCCAACTCTTCCCGCGTGTATCGTAAAAGTCGACTAAGGGATTTGAAGTGTCACTGACCATGCATTTATTGAAGATTTATGATGGTCAGCAGCATCATCATAGTGGAGTGGACATATTACTGCGATCGCCGACCCGCTTGCCCAGCGTGGCGATTATGAGAATATACCTCCTAATTCGTCCGTACGCTTAGGTAATAGGAGAGGCCTTTGTCCAGCAATGGACTGATTATAGGCTGATGATGTATTGTGTGTTGTGACTTATCGCTTATCGTACACGATTGCAGATTGGCATTTTGGCTAGACCTGCTGAATTAGAAGTCGTGGTGGCACGAACAAAATTTTGCTACTCAATATTATTTTATCAATAAGTTATTTTTTGCTATGATAGAAGTAATATCATCCCTTTGAGATAAATTTATCTAAATTAGGGTTTATTATATTTATCTAAATTGTAAGGCAGTCGAGGATAAAGCTTACTTTAGATGGAAATCTTTCGAATATAAAATCATAGTTGTTAAAGTAGATTTTTATTGAAATTATACTTAGAATTCCTAAAAAAACCCATTGCTGGGCAGTAATTATGATATTATATAACTTCTTACACAAGAGCTAAATAAATATGAATTTGTTCCATTACGTAGGTTGCCCTGAAAGTTTCGGGAATCGGAAAAAATACGCATTTTAATGAAATAAAAGTACTTTTATTGTTTTTCAAAGTATTCTCCTTTGTGTTTAATACACTTTTTCATTCTCTGAAACCAGTTTTTAAAACAGTTATTGAAGTCTGAAGTGGGGGTTGACAAAATGGCCATTTTATAAGCGTCGACTGCTTCTTCCGCGGTCTGAAAACGCTGACCACGCAACCGATTCTTTATTTTCGGGAAAGCGAAAAAATCGTTGGGACTTAGGTCGGGGCTGTACGGAGGATGGTCCAGTAATTCGACGTTTTTGCCCTTCAGATAGTCGTCTGTTTTCTGAGCGGTGTGAGGGCTGGCATTATCATGGTGTAGTATAATACGGCGGTTAGGGTTAGTTTTTCGCAGTTCAGCAAAAACAATCGGTAAACAAACGCCTATATACCAATCGGCATTGACAGTTCTTCGATCTTCAAGAGCGATAGTCGCCACGTGACCCGATTTGGAGACAAACGTGGCTACCATTTTTTTGATCGTGCTGCGAGAACGAACAACTTTTGTCGGCTTCGGTTCGTCTTCGTAAACCCAAACTCGAGATTGGTTTTTCGATTCAGGCTCATATGCGTAAATCCATGATTCGTCACCTGACACAATACTAAAAACGGCATTTGAGCTTCCTCCATTAAATCTTTTTAAAGTTTTGCGGCACCAATTGACACGTACCGTTTTCTGGTCGTCAGATAACAAGTGAGGAATCCACCGGGAAAATAACTTCCGCACGCCCAACTCTTGTTGTAAAATAACTTGTACCTGACTCATTCCAATGCCTAAAGTCTCCTAAATCTCCCGATATGTAACATGCCTATCTTCCTTTATCAGTTGGCGAACAACATCGATGTTTTGATCGGTAACGGCCGTTTTCGGTCGACCCTCACGTACGTCATCCGCAAGAGACACACGGCCACGTTGGAATTCCGAATACCACCTGTATATGGTCGTCTTTGAAGGTGCTTCACTACTAAAAGCAATAGTTAATCGGTCTCCACATTGTTGTTGTGTTAATCCACTTTTAAAGTCATAATAAATCATTGCTCTAAAACTTTCGCGGGACAGCTCCATTTTCACCAGCGACTTACGACGAATTACGACTTTAAAAAACAATTGAAAATCGGACATTGTTTTTTTTTTCTAAGTGGCCAGTGTTTTCGAATAATGAGACTATGCTTGTAAGAAAGAGGTATAACACATGTCAAATATACGTTCCTAAGTATTAAATTCCCGAAAATTTCAGGGCATCCTATAAATGAATGGTCGCAAAATCAGATTGCACTTGTCTCACCTCACGTAGACAACATCAGTGTTATAATAATATTATATTAATATCCACTATGGCATCGCTTAGTGGTGTTATAATGTAAACCACAGGCAACTTTTACAAAGTATACTTTTTCCATACCACAGTCATTTATTTTGATTAAAGTACCTACTAGACTACAATGACCGGTCCTGCGCCACCCGCATCCAGCGGACTCCTGCGACCTTCACCAGGTCATCAGTCCACCTTGTGGGGGGCCTACCCACGCTACGCCTTCCGGTACGTGGCCGCCACTCAAGCAGTCTTTGGGGGAGGCCTATATTCAGCAGTGGACGTCTTACGGCTGATATGATGATGATGATGATGATGACTAGACTACAAAAAGGACTTTTACGGTTCATTATACGAGTATCATATTTGAATAAAAACTTGACCTATTTTTATTTACAGAGCCAGACAAAGAACCGTATTTTACAGAATAAAATTGCCAACATAAAATGGCGGCTCTTACATAAATAAGCCTTATGACTTTTATGCCCTTACTGCCTTTTATTAAATCCGACGCAGAGTAAAGAAAACGTAAAATCTTCTTTATTATGCATGTATCGCTTTTATAACGCGGGATATCCCCAGAAGAGTGCTAGTAGGTATCTTTTTACTTTATCTTCGTAACGTAAGACAAAACCGCATGCTCCCAGTGTGCAATACAGTGCACAATTTAAAAATGATTATAATATATGGTACTCAGACTAAATTAAGTCCCAGAAATATATATATATAATTCCCATCGCCGATGTTAACTATACTTTCTAGTTGGTTAATAATTTAGTAATAAAAAATTAGGATTGCAATCCCAGAATCAATAACGGAAACTTAGCTAAGCGAATAAAATAAAATACTAGACCAGCAAGCTAGCCAAGACGCCATTTTGCAACCGTATACGAAAAGCATAAGTCACGTGACCTTAATAATGTACGGAAATGGTCACGTGACTTTTCGTTTGAACCTCTCGTTATCGTATGCGATTTAAGAATGGCATTTTGGCAAGGCCTGCAGGTACGCGAATAAATGTACTTTGATTAACTACTCACGAATTTATGTTATTTTCTGCTGTTCGGTTAGAAAAAGAAGATTAATGAATCGTTGTAAGATGTGTCTGAAATAATATTTCAACAATAATTTTCTCACAGATATAATAGTTAATAGCATGCATTCGCTTCAATGCATTTATCAAAACATGTTTGTTCAAAGCAAAAGTATCGCGAGTATTTTTAATTCATCCATGCGTACGGCTGTGTGTTGTGGGGCGCTTAGAGGTTTTGAAGCGCGTTCAAAAACCAGTTGTTTACTCGTATAATATGATGAGCGATGGTAGTGAGGTAGGGTGCGGTATTCAGGGCGTATGCTTTAGAATTCTGGCTCGTGCTAATTAGCTTTTCGGAACTTGATGTGGGTACGAAATGGCATTTGATATTTACCGTGGCTCGTTTGAGCAAAACCTGCGTTTTGAGAAGAAATTCGGTATGAGAGTTTTGGCTCACATTATAAATAACTTGGAGAATATAGTGTACCCCTTTGCAACCGAAAAGTCGCGATTTGCTAACTTAATAATGAACTCTATTGACTTATTTTTAAATTGACAATTAACTGTAATTAACTGTCATGATCGTATAAACCCGGGTGTAAAGGGGTAAGAAACATCAAACTTATATTCTGTTTATGGCCTTATATTGATATGATACACTTAGCCTAAACTCTCTGGTTCGTGTCTGTGGTTATGATAACTTTAAAAAATAGTACTGTCAGATGCGGTTTTGGAGAGAATGAAAAGAATATGGTTGTTATATTAGCGATATCCAATTCACTTACTGTACGAGTATCAACAATAAATAAGAAGTTGTTTCTCGAGATTCTAGTTTAATTTCATAGCAGTTTTAAATCTTTAAGTACTGGTGTTATGAAATGCGCTATGTATTTAATTTCTCCTTTATAAAGAAGGGAAGAACAACAATAATGACGTACAAATTAGCTGTACTATCACAAAGCAATCAACCGTACCATGAGTTGGAAAGTAAAGGATACGTTAGGTTTTATTCGATCCGTAATACATTCTATCGCTCTCGCTTGACATGTAGAAGCAAAATGCAATGGCCTGCTTTACGTATCGAGTAAAACCTTACGTTGCTGATACTTGTAAAGTCACGATACGGCTACAGTATCACATCACATCATCAGCCTTTGATAGTCCACTGCTGCTGGATGTAGGCCTCTCCTATTAACTATGCGTATAGACGCATTAGGAGGTAAATGCCCATAATCGCCACGCTGGGCAAGCGGAGTGGCGATCGCAGTAATGTGTACACTATGATGATGCTGCTGCCCATCATCAATCGTTATCAAAAATGGCCAGTGTCATTTCAATCCCTTAGTCGACTCTTACGACACCCGCACGTTGGTGTGGTGACAAATGTATTCTTCCTACCGTCACCACACGGCCAACACGGCTACAGTACGAATACGTGTAATTTTTCTATGTTAATATTGTATTTTGTTTAATATTAAATATTGTCACAATACAATTTCTAATCCCTGCTTTTATATCGTCTTCCGTTACTGCGATAGTTATTCATGAAATAAAATTACCTATGCATTACATTCCGACGTTTCGATATCTTTACAGCGTTCTTGCTTGCCACGAATGCTATCAAGAATGCGAAACGTCGGGACGTAATTTATAAACGTGATATAATCAGTTTCTATAGTTTTATTTCACATTTCTTTTTCCTTTACAGATTATCTGATAACATGTGTAAATTTAATAAAATGTGGCTGCTCAGCAAAACACTTACAATCATAGCGAAAAGTCTAGGGCAGTAACGCTGATTCCACGCGGTCCACATACAACTTAGTCGGCAAGTCACGTACCACTGGAAAGTGTTTACGAGGGAAATGGGGCTTAGGCCGGCATAGACGTGATTACTAATGTCCTGTGACCATTACGACATTGCTTTTATACCTTTCGGCGTGAGAAGTGTGCGTACAGATGTCACGCTTCAGAATTGATGGAGAGCAAAAAAATGTTGTTTAGATTGGAGTTTATGCCTGTTTAGAAAGAAATAAATTGAAAATGTCGGTTTTTTCATTGAATGAAAATTCTCTAAGGGTGAAGACACATATATCAGCATGCGTACGCATTTTGTCTAATGAAATTTGCCGTTTAGTATGAAACGTGTAAGCATGCGTACGCGTGCGGAAATCTGGACGTGGTCCCATACTAAACTGACATTTTCTATAGAAAAAATGTGTACCCATGCTGATAAATGTGTCTTCACCCTTACTCTCTATTACTCGTAACCTCACTCATAGACTAATTCTTTATTTATGTTTTGACAGTATGGGTAATAATACTTTTTTGCAATGATCAGACAGAAATCTTTTTGAGCTTATGGAAATACAGAAAGTGATACTTTTAAGTGCTTGAATGGATACATTACCATATACACGCATATTGAAATATAAGAAAATGTAGATAAATTTATGTTATTAGGGTTCCGTACCCAAAGGATAAAACGGGACCATATTACTAAGGCTTCGCTGTCTGTCTGTCTGTCTGTGTGTTACCAGGCTGCAGAGTCACGTGGGACAAAAGTACGCAGAGGGTAAAGGTGGATTTACACCAAACGCTAATGCTCATTATATCCCCCACTCTACGAAATCAACGAATTTCGACGAATTACGTTTTGTGTAGCGAACGAATTTCGTAGAGTGGGTATAGAATGAGCATCCGCTCGTTTGGTGTAAATACACCTTAAGAGTACGCAATTCCATACATTTCAGTCCTAAATATACAGGGTGGAAAAATCGAATGCCACATGGACGGCAACTACCTTAACGTTAGATAAAATGAGAATCTCTTAGAAAATCAAGAAAATATTATTCATAAAATCATTTTTCCTTTTGTAATAAATTATTCCGCCGTCTTTTGCGGCCGCCCTTAGACTAAAGTAGGCTAATGAAAGGTAGTTAAAAGCGAAGTTTTCAAGCATCATTGTTTTATGTACGTAATTAAAACTTACTCACACGCTACCTTTGTGGTACTTTGTCATAAAGTGGTTGTAATATGAGCTGGTGTATTTCAGAGCATAAGGAAAGGAAACTGCAAAATTAAATTTATCAAAGAAACCAAATTAGGTACCTATTAACCTGAGATAACTTGATATTGAGCTGTTATATCTTGCTCATTAAATGTATTTTATGACGGCCCGTAATTTTCATGCCGATGACATCAATTTGACGTCACGCTCCATTTCGGGTGATCCGAAATAGTTTTATTGTTAATTATTAATCATTAGTCGTCGATCATTTTAATCATGTACGATGTCAAAATTAGTCTATTTAATCGTGAAATAAATCATCCCTACTCGTAGTTAAAAGCAACTCAATATTTAAAGTACTTATTTTTAAAAGATTTGACAAAGCGCTTTATTTCATATCGCCGTTTTTTAAGTCTTCTCCATTCATCATCAAAATAAAATATTTTAAGGTTTAATCTTAATTTTTTTTTTCTACGCTAGTATTTTTAATGACTAACAGAGATGTACTTGTTGTCAAGGTAAACAGACGACCTTATAAAGATAGACGGGAGGTGCTGGATGCAGGTCGCTTTCAACCAGTATGTATGTATGGGTGGTCCGGAGGGGAGGCCTATGTTCAGTACTGGAAGTCTTATGGCTGTAATGACTGAATTACTTTTTTTGATATTTTGCCGCCGTAGTAAAAATATAAAAATAACATCATTATTGTCGGTGGAGGAATTTCCATTCTATTCTATTCCCTGCCTACTCGTATTCCTTCAGCTCTCTATACGTTTCGACTTATAGTTTCCTTTAATTGCTTCATGTAAGCTCTCCGTGGTTTTCCTCTTATTCTTCTTCCTTCTATCTTTCCCTTGATTAAAAGTTTAATAAAGTCATCAAGACGAAGTAGATGAGCTATAATTTTTCCTCTTCTGTTTTCAATAACTATTAATAAGCATCTTTTTTCCTGGACTATACCCACTTCTTCATTAGTCTTTTTCTCCGTCCAACTGATCTTTTCCAACCTCCACCCACACCACATCTCAAAAATCTCTAATATTTCCCTGTCCTGTTGCGTCAAGGTTCACGTTTCTATAAAAATAAAGCCAGCAAAAATTGCATGTCCATTTTAAGAACCTTTTTTATATAACTGTTTCATAAACTACTATTATGAGACCAATCACTTGGCTGTTTTTTTCTCGTTCGCAAAATCTCAGAATTCAATGGGCAGTTAACGTTGTTATAAAGCTTTTACAGGGGCTTAAAACTATTTTGTCGGACAGGTAATATAAAGGATACTTTGCGTCCTAATAGCGGATGTGGTAACGTTTAAGAGCTTTAAAAGTGCCATAATGTTGCTTAGAAAGAAATTTCATTTTGCTTGAAGATTTACAAAAGTTTTTAACGGCCTTCTATTATGTATGAACGTTAGTTTTAATACCCGATGAATACTTTTATAACAGTTTCATAGCGTATAAAACTTTAATACACATGTAGGATGTAATATGTTGTTTACGCCCCTGTGGTAACTTTAAAGTGTAGTTAAATGGCCGTAACTGAGAATTTGCAGAGTAATGTTTCAAGCAATCTTGATTTTATTTTCCTTGTAGCCTTGTTATAGTATACAGGGTGATTGTAGAAAACGTGACAAGATCGTCTTTCTGAACAAGGTTTCCCAGGGACCAAGTATGAAAATCGCGAAAAAAAATAATTTTACCGACGGGTGTGGAAATGTTCATTTTCAAATCATCTTTGTTTACATACCTAATTATAGTAATAGTACATTACTAAAGAGGACGGGAAACGAAGGGTTACAGGCCAAGTAGATATATCTGGCCGAAGGAACTGAGGCCAGATAGAAATACGCGGCCTGTAACACTGTTTCTCGCCGAGATTTGTATAGTGCTTTTCTCAAACTTGCCATGAAATAAAACGAACTGATTTCGCCGAACCATACTATTTCATTTGTAAATAAGCCAATAGTACAGTATCGTACAACATTAAAAAAAACATTCGCGCCTAACTTTTTTTTTAATCTGTTTGAGGTATTCTTTTACCTGGTGGTATAGAGTCTGGCTAACGAAAGCTGAGAATGAGAAATGGCGGCAAATTGATAAAATATAGAGTATAGTATCACTGGGTTGCACCCCGAAAATCAGTCTTGATACTTGTAATATATTTAAAACTTAAAATTATTTTGTTAAATTACCTGTATTTATTACAATCCAAATTAATATATTATATATATGTACATAACGTAGCTGTTCTATGCAACTTTGTCTGCATGACACAATGCAATATGATGTAGGTATTGTAGGTACCTACTACTCTAAATGATGACCCATGTTATTAAATGGATCCCATATCAAATTTTAAGCAAATCTGTTTAGTTATTTTCAAGTTATATCATAGATTCGACAACACCAAGTTAGTTTTAACTTTTTACATACATATCATGTACCTATTTTGTGGTTAGTTTTAACTTTTTACATACATATGTATGTAAAAAGTTAAAACTAGCTTGGTAATGTGTCGAACCTATGATATACTTAACTTGAAAATAACTAAACAGATTGGCTTAAAATTTGACATGTTTTTCAGCTCTTCATATCATTATAGTCTCTATACCATAATATGGCCGAAAAACAGAGTGATTTTCACACTTGGATATAACACTATTATATGTCTATACATAGGTATAGGTAATATTAGTAACGATTTGTAAATTGTATCATCGCAGAATGGGTGTAATCATGATTAAAATAAAACTACCTATAAAATTGCCCATTACGACACAAGTGCGAAAAACGTGAAATTCTAAACGAGTGGCGATTTTTTAAAACACGACCGATAGGGTGTGTTTTAAATCGACACAAGTTACGAATTTCGTTATTGCACGTGTCTCGTACGACGTTTTTTAGTACAGATGGCCCTCCGAAGTTTTGAACCTAACTTAAAATGACCCACTTCTCACACTAGAGCCTAAAAAATGCACCATCTATACTAAACAAATATAATTCTGCCGGTGTGTGTATTTTTAATAAATAGGAAAAGAAATATTTATATTTTTTATTCAGAATAATTAAAGTCAGACTTAAAAAACTCATACAATGATTCATATTAATGATTCATACTATTTGTGCCATAACACATTAAAATCACATAATAAACTCATCTAATGCAGTTTTTATGACATTGTCTCTTTCGCTGTACTTATCTTCCACATGAATGACATGGTCAGTCATTGATTTCCAATCTGAGGCAGTTATACTCGCGAACTTTTTTCATTCTTCTCCAACTCGCATAACTTTTCTACCGTATTTTTGACAGCGTTAACTCCTTCAACCTCTCCCAGACCTTCTGGTAAAAAAAACAAATGACCATTTTAAATCAACCTAACATAAATACAAACTTAAATCTATTATAGTCGATAGTATATTAGATAATGAGTACAAGAAAATTTATTGAATAAAGGTAAGTATCAAAATGGTACTACGTACTAACCTAGGAACACCGATATCGTGTGTAAACACTCATGTTTTTCCTTTTAAGCGATGATTTTCTCCTCTTGTTTTTCTTTATATTTACTTATTATAGTACGCAGCAGCTTACGAACATTACTTTTCATAGTATTTTTCATCATAAACACCTTAAAACGTTGCAATTGTGGAAAGCGAGCGATGGGTGTCAAGTCGAACGAAAGACAGAACATGACGTTTGACAATTCAGCTTGTGATGCCATATGAAAAGTTCCGTAAAAAACTCATTCTCAGCTTTCGTTAGCCAGACTCTAGACATTAAATTCTTAGGTTATTTTTTTTTCTGTGGCTGAATGTCAAGACCTAGTGTCACAATTTGACGTTTCAAAACAAAAGACGGTTTATTTGCAGTCCTAGGTGTGAAATAAATACATGAAATCTCTTTACATATCATCTTAGCATATGACACCGGGTACATAGTATTTCCGGGTTTAATTTAAAGTAAGTAACATCAACATTCCGTAGCAAGTTTGAGAAAACACATTTGGAAGGAATTAGTTAGTATGAAGAAATCAACATATTAATCAACTTATTATGTTTGTTTACATTTTTTTCCTTTTCTATACCTACCCTACGTTAAAAAATAACGTGACTTTTTACCAAAACCTTTGTCAAACATCAATGTAAGTAAGCTACAAAGTCTCAACTTAAATTATACAATGTTGCATAACATCACAAAACTTGTAAGTAAACTTGCTTTAGTTTTCGGCGAAACGGCCTTACGTGGACCCCTGTGGGGCATACTTCAGAGAATATGTAGAATTTACAACTATTTTACGTGGCAACTTTACGTTTCACGTCGTAAAGCGGTGTTCACACGTGCAAACTTGCGCTTGTACAGAACAGAGTACTGGGAACTACGACTGACGTGTTGCCTCCCTGTCATACTTACGTACGAGTTTACGAGTTTGAGAGAGAGGTCACGTCAATCGTGATTAATCGCAGGTGCTCAGTGCTGCAAATATGTTTTCAGCGACTGGAATTTAAAAAGATTACCTATTTCATCGTGGTCCTATTTTCGTTCATTACTTTCATTAGATTCATATTTTAGTAAAGACTGCTCCAACGAAATAAACAAAGAAAGAATAATAGGCAATAAAATATTGTATATAAAAAAGATTCTGCGATCCTATACGATAAGCGATAAGTAACAAATGTATGACACTGACAGATTCGAACGAAAAGTCACGTGACCATGTCCATATTGGAGAATGTCATCTTGGCTAGGCCTTCTGTTCGTAAATAAATATAGGTATATACATAAATTAGCCGTGTGGTGACGGCAGTAAGAATACATTTGTCACCACCCCAACTCCTCCTGCGGGTGTCGTAAGAGTCGACTAAGGGATTGAAGTGTCACTTACCATTATTTAATAAAAGATTGTTGATGGGCAGCAGCGTCATCATAGTGGACACATTACTGCGATCCCCAATCCGCTTGCCCAGCGTGGCATTTATAGGCATTTACCTCCTAATGCGTCTATACGCATAGTTAATACGAGAGGCCTACGTCCAGCAGTGGACTATTATAGGCTGATGATGATGATGATAATGATATACATAAAACTAATTAGGGGGCTACCACGATTACTAATGCGATTCTGTTTAGGAACTTATCTGAATCGTGATGTGTCAGTTCCATACAATAAGTGTCAAAAACTGACATGTCGAACCTAAGCTGAATCGCATTTAAGATACCATATTGTGGTAACCCCCCAGCTACAAGATAATCTTGTTCAATTCTTGAGGTAGCGTGAAAAGGAAATGTATAATGCATGTCGGATTGTGAATGTATTGTTTCTGAAGTCTAATGTATAATTCATCTTATGATATTATTAACTTTTATCCAATTTTAGTATACATTATATACGTCCACGTGCAGGCCACGCAAGCGGTGTGACATCTAATATGACATTTACATACGCTACAACGCGCACGCCACGCACACGTGCACGCGCACGTGTTGCATATTCATCCGGTGTGTGTTGGCCTTAAGCCTCGTCAATACGCGTTGTCAATCCTACTACCACGACTATAGTTGCCGGTTTGTAAGAATGAACATTTGACAGTTTGAAATGTAATGAAAAATGAAATGAATGAAATGAAATGAAATGAATGAAATGAAATGAAATGAATGAAATGAAATGAAAAACGGTTATTGCGTTAAAACAAATACCATACTATACATTGTTACGATCTCTCTCGTGCTCGTTTGGTCTGCATGCACCTTAAGGTGCGTTCAAACCAAAAGAGCATTCGCTGTTCTATCCCCCGTTCTACGAAATCAACCAATCACGTTTTGTGTAACGATCGGATTTCGTAGAGTGGGAGGTTAGAATAGCGAATGTTCGTTTGGTCTGAATGCATCTTAACTGTCAAATGTACATTCATAGAAATCGGTAACTATAATATGACTGTGACTTGACAATTATAAATAATTTTTCCATTATTTATCCACTTGTCATGCATGAACCAATGCACAGCAAATAAAGATACATTTTCATAATTGAATCACCATTCGGACATATTGCGAGTATTTGCAAACAGACAATATGAATGCTGAATAGGTACTTTATTAGCATATCTAGCTTGAACATTCTTTCACTAGAGCGTGAAATATATGCTTACAGTCTCAATAAGAATTAAATATACTTGGACAGTAACGATAACGGTAGTCGACGTGAAACGTGGTCGCTTATAATATACCTCATAAGAAGGCTCACCCAAAGGGCAATGGAGAGGGTTATGCTGGGACTACGAGAGTATTACGAATGAAACCATCTATTACAGCAGAACCAAAGTATCAGCCGAAAGACGTCTACTGCTGAACATAGGCCTACCCTAAGGGCGATTGTGCACCACAATGAATTTTACTGTCCGGCAGACCGAGTTTTCATGGTCCGATATGGCATGAAAAAAACGCATGATTGGCTTGTGCACTTGTCCGTCTTTTTACTCGGAGGTGCGTCCGGTAGTCCGGTTTTTAACGGTTCAATTTTGTAAGATCAGACTATCGGGGACGGTGAAAGTCAGTGCAATTCCGGACGCAGTGCACAAGCATTAACACGTTTTTCATAGCTGTCATCTCGGATCGGAAAAATACTGTCCGGAATGGGGAAAAGTAAGATGTCGGACGGTAAAATTACGTATAGTGCACAAGCTACTATATACATTTAATGGCGTGACATATCGGACCGTAAAAAACCGGACTACCGGACGGTAAAAGTCAGTGACACGACCCCTGCGTGCAATGTGGACTGCCCATATTAAACACTACCTACTTAATACTTGAATCACCTACTTCATTAGTCTCAAACTAAAGCTAGTTTTAAACAGCAAAGACGTTCAAAGCCTCCAAAATCGAGTTAGTCGAGACACGAACCCTACACGTTGGAAACTAGGTCGCTTCGTACCCACACTCTAATTTGTACTCGCACGCTAATTTGTACTCGCACGCTAATTTGTACTCGCACGCTAAACTCGATTAGAGTACAGTTGAACTGCTAATCAGTTCGTATTCGTTTGACGACGTTGAGTTCAGGTTTCGCATATCTTAGTTTTGTAGGTTAAATGCTTGAACTTTGCCGGCCTGCTCAACGATACTGTGGGAGGTGCATGGTAGAATAATAAGACACGGGGACAGACTTAGAATAAGAACTAATTTATTTTATAATTAGTGGCGCACGAGTGTGACCCAGAAGCCGGAGCCTCGAGGGTGAATTATACAATTTTAATTTTTTTCTGGCTCCACTTCACCTGATCGTAAGTGAAAAGTGGAGCCCAAATCGCGGCGGCAACGAACAGGAGATCAGCAGTAACCTATCAGTTGCCACCGCCTTGCTGGCCCGGTAGATGCTTTTCATGCTTTGTGACATTTAGGTATGTTGATTAAATATGTCATTCATTTTAGTACAGAATTCATCAGAGAGCAACCAGTAAGGGTGCATTCAGACCAAACGAGCATTCGCTATTCTAACCCCCACTCTACGAAATTCGATCGTTACACAAAACGTGATTCGTTGATTTCGTAGAGTGGGGGATAGAATAGCGAATGCTCGTTTGGTCTGAATGCACCTTAACGTAGAGGATTGTTAAACAAATGCGAGAGCACTAAATGCCTGCCGTTCAAACTTCAAATCCCTTGGACGCTTGACACATCGCTGCACGCCACGCCAGACGCTCGAGGGTACACTCAATTTGCAATTATTCACTAAAGAAACCGCCTTGCTATCAGCGCTGTGTCAGCGCTGCGGCAGCGTCGAGCCTAAAAATGGTATTCACTAATGCACTTTAAACGACACTAGCGCTCAGTGACGAATGCGGTGTGAGCTGGAACTACACTGCGTCGAGAGTTACCGCCTACAGTTCGACGACGAGCTGTTCTACGTTAGTGAATACCGTTATTCGCAGCGCTGTGCTCGACGTCGAAGTGAAGGCTGTCTCGTCGTCGAGCTCGTTGATGAACGCAGCGTCGAATGTGTGAATAAGAGAATGCATAGCTGAGTGGCGAACGTCGAGCGGCATGTCACCGTCTAAGGCGCTCTACGTGTCGCGCCTGCATTACTCCGCCGTGCCCAACGATGTGGTGGAGTACGTCCGCCGGAAGACGGGTTACTCGCTGAGGGTACAGCAGTTGCGGTCGCGCCACTACGTGCACTTCAGCTCGTTCGTGGTGCGCGTGCCGCGCCCGCTGCAGGACACCATCGCGAGTGCTGACTTCTGGCCGAAGGGTGTCGTGTTTCGGCAGTTCCGAGGCAATCTGCCGAATCCTACGCCAAGTCGTTACGTCGCCTAAATCAAGCTAGTTTTAAGTTTCTTTTACTTTTGTTTCATAACGCATTGGTGTAAACTGTAATGTCGTGTAAACTTTTGTTTCAATAAATAAATAAATAATGTCTGGCGCAGGGGGCAGCGACGCGTCGAACGTCCAAAGGATGTGGACGGCGTGCACTCAGGCCTCGCGCGTACGTTTGCATTTGTTTAACATGGATGCCCCGCCGCCCGCCCCGCCGGTAGCCCCGCTCGACTCATCTACTCAGGCCTTAGACTTGAGACACACCGGGCACATGTGACTTCATCATCATCAGACTATTACAATCCACAGTCAATATGCGCTGTTTTTCTTTTAACTTGTAGGTATCCTTTTAACTTCAAAACCACATAACGGTTTTATATGTGATTTTTAGGGTTCCGTAGCCAAAATGGCAAAAACGGTACCCTTATACTTAGATTCGTCATGTCCGTCTGTCCGTCTGTCACAGCCGATTTACTCGGAAACTATAAATGCTACAGTAATGAAATTTGGTTAGGATATGTGTTGTATGAACCGCTACAGGATTATGATACTATATTGTAAAAAAAAAACATTGGGGTGGGGGCCCTCCATACATGTAACTGAGGTATAGAAAAAATTTTTTTGTTGTATATAAGCGTGTGGAGTATTAATAGAAAGGTCTTTGAAAATGATATTAAGGTTTATAGATGTCATTTTTATTTAAGCAAATCGTTTTCGAGATATCAGCTCTCAAAGTCTGAAAACTGTGTCCCCCCCCTCTATTTTTTAAACTACGCGATATAAAATTCTAAAAAAAATATATGTTACGCACATTAATAAATTCTATCAACGATTTTTGGTTTGATTGAATTATCTCTTATAGTTTTTGAGGTAGGTTGATTTAACTGTATTTTTTTAATGATAAATTGATAATGGTACGGAACCCTTCGCGCGCGAGTCCGACTCGCACTTGGCCGGTTTTTTTTTAATATATAGTAGCCGTAGCAGGTTGCTAGTAGTTGAATAAAATATTGTATAGACTTAAATGTACCTCTCTTTGCTACTGCAAACTGATCCGTAGAACATTGCATATTGCATAACCGAAACCCGATTCAAATGCACGAACATCCAACGTGTTCTATCCAATGCCGACATAAATTCTATTTAGTGCTAACATAACGAACCAAGTTCCGAATTCAAATGCAGCGCAGTTTTTAATCGACCGTTGAACTAGAATGAGTTTCCGTTGTACTGTAGCGAATTGGTTTAAAATGGTTAGAATTCTTAGTTAAAATTGTATCGATTCAATATTAACTTACAATTCTAGTATTTTAGTCGATTACTGCGATGATTACTCATGAAATAATAGTTATTTGTTTTACTAGGGAGCAAAGTGATTGTTTAACTCTCGTGCAAATATTTAAACGCGAGCAAGCGAAAGATTTCAGAATTTGAACCACGAGCGCAGCGAGTGGTTCATAAAATGGAATCTTGAGCGATGCGAGGGTTTTAAGGCACGAGAGTTGAACAAGCTTTGCTGCCGAGTGAAACACAACATTTTTCACCACACTAAAGCGAGGAAACATGCGAAATAAAACTCAAACATAACTAATTAGAAGGTATTTATTTGCAAGTCCTCAACTTCCAAAAAATAAACAAATAATAAAACAATAACCTCAAATATTTATCTTGGCGTGGCAATACTTAAAAATTCAGGATAATTCCAAAATGAGACTCATGTACCTAGTTATTGGCGATTTTTCTGTGATTATCGGAACTATCCCACTTTCGCATCTCGCAATTACCCCATAGCCACTTAAGTATGTTAAACTAAGATAATTACTAATGAAAGAAAACAAAACACGACCGAACTTGTTTTTATATTTTAAAAGAAAAAATATTCGGATGCGTTCTGAAATTTGCATAGTGTCAACACTTTCATTTTCCTATTGTTTTTATTTGTCGTATTTTCAGAACTTTTAATTAAAAGCCTAAATTTTACAACAAAATGCGGTATTTAATTTGCATATTAGCATATTGAATATAATATTATGAAAGGTTCATGTGTATGAATCTGTTTGAAACTATTGAGTTTTCGAACGCACTGTCTAGTTCAAACGTCAAAAAGCTTATTTCACTCTCAGGCCGTATAAGTTATTGCTTTAGTCTATCCAGAAGATTAAAAAAAAATTACTTTAATCTCTAGAGATTAAAACACAGTTTTGCGCTCTGAAATTGAAGGACGAACAGCGTGTTTACGAGCAGTGTGGTGAAAAACTGTTTACACGGATTATATCGCGTATATTAATAAAATTTACCTACATTCCGACGTTTCGAACATTTTACAGGATTCGTGGTCTGCGGGGGACTCGAAAGGTCAGGATATAGATACATTGTATTAATAAACGCGAAGTAATCAGTTTAAATAAGTAGTTTTATTTAATTACAATTCTGGCTTAAAATTGTAGCAATACAATGTGATCTGAACCAGCTAAGTAGGACATTTTTTTTCAATGGCGAGATAAAAATCCGTTGGTCAAAAATTATTCCTATATTCTAGGAGAAAAAAGAGCTATTATGCATCTGACATTACTATCCCCAACACATTAAGTAATCCGTTCTTAGAAAAATTTAACTCGAGAATTATGTTTTTTTTTTGTATTGAGTATAATAATATTAATGTACATTATTATGTAGTAAGTACGTAAGAAACAACTGACGTGACATGACGTAACTGAACTCTTTCTCGTTAAGAACCCATATCGTCGTAACCTTAATGCCTGCTTTCCACTGAGAGCGGAGCGGACTCATTAACATCGGTCACAAGCGGTAGCTATGCATGGACACACTTCTTTATAATTATAGACCTATCACTTCCGGTGTCCCACAGGGGTCACATTTAGGGCCCCTATTATTTCTACTTTACATTAATGATATTCATATTACAGATTGTATAGAAATGTCAAACATTTTACTGTAATATATGCTGATGATACTAAAATTTTCAGAGTTATCAAAAACACGGACGATTGCAATGTGTTACAGAATGACCTTAATAATTTTCAGACTTTCTGCACTTCGAACAACTTATTTTTAAATACTGACAAATGCTTTGTTATTAGTTTCAGCAGAAAAAAAACTTCTATTAACTTTAGGTCTACACTTAACAATAAAGAGTTGACTCGTGTTAACGAAATCCGTGACCTCGGCGTCACTATGGACTCGAAACTGACTTTCGTACCTCATATGGATAAAATAGTTGCTAAGTCTTTTAAGCAGCTGGGATTTATACTGAGTGTGGGAAAGCCTTTTAGTAGTATATCAACATATAAAATATTATTCAACAGTTATGTTCGTAGTAGGTTAGAATTTGCTAGCGCTGTTTGGAATCCACTATATAAAATACATAGCGATAAAATAGAGAAGGTACAGAAAAAGTTTGTCAAAGCAGTTTAGTATCGTACTGGACATAAATACATAGACTATGCGACCTCCTTAAAAAGACAAAATACTACTTTATGGAGTTCTCGTCGAGAACGTACTGATGTCTTGATTCTGTATAAAATTATTAATAACATCATTGATGCCCCTACGTTAATGCATAGGATTTTCTTTAGAGTGCCCCGGCGTTGTGAGCGATCTTGTAGAAGAAAAACTCTATTTTATGTTCCCCGTAGTCGCACCTCTTATGCAAAACATGGTTTCATTAGAAGAGCGTGTAGGCTCTATGACGAAATGTATCAAAAAATAGATGTTTTCCATGAATCACTTTGTAGCTTCAAGCGGTTATCATTGCAATGTATTCAACAACTACAACTATAATACTTACTTTTCATTTTAAAATTATTATCTTTCTGTTTTTAATAACTTACTTACGTAATTCAGTGACATGTGTATCGGTGCACCTTGGTTGCACTTCACTTGCACTGTGTCATGACTCTTGGCTTGGAATGGCCCTTACGGGTTCTTCAATACGGTTCAATTTAGCCACCGTTCTGTTTGCGCTGACGCACATATTATTTAGTTGCCCATTTAGGTTTTTTTTGTTTTAAATTATTGAATTAAGGAGACTGTAAGTCTGCTATTGTAATAGTTTATAATGTATCAAATGTAACCACATGTGACTGTTTGTTTCTGAATAAATAAAATAAAATAAATAAATAAATAAAATAATAGCTCCGTTTCACGTTCATCGCTCGCTAAGGACTAGTATTCAGTTGACGGTTGCGAGTCACAACAGCAGTGTAAGTTAAACGGACTCACTAATGACTCCGCTCGCAGTGAAAAGCGGGCATACACCAAACAGGCGAATGCTCATTCTATGTGCTCACTCTACTCACACTGCACTTTACAATGCTCACTCTACGAAATTCGTTCGCTACACAAAACGTAATTCGTCGAAATTCGTTGATTTCGTAGAGTGGGGGATAGAATGAGTATTCGCTCATTTGGTGTAAATCCACCTTTATGAGTCGATTGCAAAAAAATGGTACATAGTTAAAGCCTTAACCAAAACAACATATCGCAGCTTGGTACCCAAATCACAAGCCTTAACCCTTTAGGGTTAGCAGAATTTTAAAAAATCGTGCGTTCGTCCTCGCCGCTGTGTAGTTTTTTTGATTTTATTTCTTAAAAAAAATACAAAAATTGGATCAAAAATATACACTGCCAAGTTAACGGTTTTAAGGGCGATTTGTGCAAGAATATCTCAGGATATATTATTTATAAATAAAAGTATTTATACTATTTATTATATTTTAACAACTCTAAGAGAATGGCGAGGGAATGGCTGGACGTAAAAGTTTTCGCATTTTTAAATCGGACAAAGAGGGGAAGAATCGAAAATGATTGACGTAATTTTTATACAGAAGAGGGGTAAAAACCGTAACAAGCTCAACAACTTTTAATACAATTATTATCCTTACTGCGCTAACCAAAAACGTCGTATCTTTGTAGCAGATTTTTAAGGTTAACAATTATCTTTATTGACAAATATAATCTAATATTAAGGAACTTGTCATACAAATAAACAAAGAAATATAAAAGAAAAGAACAAATTAAAAGTTTAAAATTAAAACTAAGGCTACCTGTAAAGATAAAATCCTGTTATAAAATAGCACATTACGACAAAAGGGCGAAAAACATGAAATTCGAAACGAGTGGCGATGTTTTAAATGGACACCAGTTACGAATTTCGTTTTTGCACGTATCGCGTACGACGTTTTTTAGTGCAGATGACCCTCCGAAGTTTTGGACCTGACATAAAATGACACACTTCTCTCATTAGAGCCTAAAAAAGGCACCATCTGTACTAAAAAAAGCTTTTTTACACATTATGACAGGAAAACAAATTGTCAGTAGCAAACAACCATCTCTATCTATCAAATCTTCTATCTACCTTTATTTGAGTGACAGAGATAATTGCCATGAATTTGCTCGCGGTTCGCTCTCAGGGGTTTGCAACCGTTGGTACTCGGTGAAAGAGACGTCGGAAAATTTGTAAAAATATTTCTGTGCTGATATTAAAAAGTTATAATAATATGCTATTTGTCAACTTGACATTTTCACATTGACACAATGTAACATAGAACCCTATTTCTTTTCCTGGTATATGATTTATTGAAGAAAACATAGAATAACAATAAATTCATGAAATTTATAATTGTGGCCTAAATTTTTCTTCTACACGATCATTGCACATACCTTTTACACTTATTTTTGTCTTTTATCATTGATTCGATATGATCATTTGGTATTCAGTCCTCGTCGTATTTTCCTCAACATCAAAGCCTCAATTTTAATTTTAAATCGTACTAAACTGCTTGCATATTTCATATTTATTGCTGTGTATTTTTTATTCGATTTAATATCAAACGGTGCAGCAGTTGATCTCAGAAAATAATAAAAAGCGGCATAGATATTAAATACCTGATAATTATTACATTTCTGATAAGTTTGTGAGTGCCGTATTCCACGATTTATTTTCACAAAAACGTTTGTGCTCTATTCATATAACTGTCATACTTTTACTTTTCGAACATAACCTACTATATAGTTGAAAATTGTTTTTATACAAGCGCTTTAAGTGGCATAACTCTTAAATTGTATAATATAATGGAATGTGAAAAATTAAAACATATCTATTTATTATATTTTTATGTTAACGAAGAAACAAAATATTAGCAAAGTTATATTTTGCTAAATAATTAATTTGTACGCTTTCCCAAAAATATTACTTTTACATAATGTATTTTTAGGTTGTATTTAAATGTATTTAACTCAAGTTATATACTGAAAAAATATTCAATAAAGTACGGTCTATTTAATGTCTTTTCATCCTAATTTCGTGACTTTTACTTTCTTCATCGCAAAATAAAGATATTTAAATCTAAAAATAAGAAGGTGACATTTTAAGGGCCAACAAATTAAAAGTGCTTCGACCTTTTCAGATAAACCTTGTAACAGACACTCGTCACAGCTAACAAAACAGCGGGTTGTTTTCCCGAAGAACGCTGATAGTTGCAGCTCGTAATGTGGCACTTTAATCACGCAGTTACGAGCTCCGATACTCGTTAACCAGTTTATGGGGCACAGCTTACAACAGCGGGCGCGCTTTGGGAAAACGCCGTAAAAGAGACATGCAATATTCATTTTGTTTACTGTTAAGCTAAATTTTGAGCGACATTGTAAGGTTAGAATATTCATACCGTTTTTCACGTTTGGGTCACGGCGAACTAATAATTTTTATAAGTCCGCAATATAAGCAGAGGCTTTTCAAATGTATGGAAAATACGACACAAGCGAACATAACCACTCATTTGATTTTAGTAACTGTGGTTACCAGCTGTGAATCAT
The DNA here is from genome assembly GCA_025490895.1 of Thaumatotibia leucotreta. NCBI lineage: Eukaryota > Metazoa > Arthropoda > Insecta > Lepidoptera > Tortricidae > Thaumatotibia > Thaumatotibia leucotreta. The sequence continues at coordinate 71,296 of JALPQI010001893.1, forward strand.
ATTTTACATATGAATAAAGCTAAATTTTAAAGCACAATTCAACTTAAATGTACATGTTCCTAAAAAAGGTGTCATATACGCACTTTATTGTAGACAAAAGGATGGAAAATTAATTTTTAGTACAAATGATGCCATTTTTAGGCTCTAGTGCGAGAAGTGTGTTATTTTACGTCAGGTTCAAAACTTCGGGGGGGCATTTGCACTAAAAAACCTCGTACGAGACACGTGCAAAACTCGTGTCGATTTAAAACACTCCCTATCGGTCGTGTTTTAAAACATCGCCACTCGTTTCGAATTTCATGTTTTTCGCACTTGTGTCGTAATGTACTATAAAAAACCTTTTAGTGCTACACAGACAAGAAATGAAACTAAAAGAACGTATAATAAAAACCCAGTCAACCGGTGGTAGTTTTTCCCCACAAATACATTGTACATAATATCTACTTATTGGTCTCCATTATTTATCAAATAACAATTTTGTTATAAAAACAAGCGAATATTTTTGTCTTTGAAAATCAGCGCTATGCGCCATAGTACCCTGTGGGTCATTTCATGACACCAAAACTAAGAAAGGACCATTTAGCGCAATTTGTTTTATATAATATGTTGCTGTTTTTAGTTATTCCAAGTTTGGCATTGTGCTAATAAATTATTTTTTTGTTGGTGGTAGGACCTCATGCAGGGTCCGTCCGATAGCTACCACCGTCTTACCCATTGAACCTGCCGCTAAATAGCAGTGTTTGCACTGCTGTGTTTCGGTTTGCAGGTTAGAAAGCCGGTGTAATTACTGGCATAGAGGCAATCCATCTATGTCCTCAGGGTAGGCAGGCATAGCGTGATTTTTTTATCACTATGTCCATGGGCCTCAGTTCCTGCTTTCTATCAGGTGGGCTGAGAGCTCAGTTGTCTACCTTCGTCACATAAAAAAAGCAAAGCGAGCAGTGTTCTCCAATTTGCGTCAAGACTGACAGTTGTTCCTCGCAATAAGAGCTCTACTCCCAGTTCGTGTTCGTAAATGGAGGAGACAAACTGAAGCTATAGGGAATCAGCTTTGGAGGAAACAGTTATACCTAGAACATTTTAGTTACTTAGCCAAAACGGTAATTGGTTAAAGTTGGATTATATTTAAATTTAACCCTTTAATGGGCAAGACTACGCCATTAACGTTTCGTCAAATAATGGTATTGAATTTATGACCTTGAACTCCTTGAAGTTTATAATTTTTAGTTTAATTGCTTGGGACGAAGGGTTGGGCATACGAAGGGTTAAATAGTACAAAAAATTCGTGTACAACAAAAAAAAAACACAAAAATATAGTGTTACAGGGTGGTAATTTTTGAGACAGATGCCCAATACACTATCGTGAGACATAATAAGCACTAAAATGTAATTAAACGGTGACATGTTTTGGAGGACCTAGGTCTCCATTATCAAGCACTGAGACAGCTCCTACCGCCACGTCTGCGCTACGTTAGTTAAATTGTAGAAAGTCACTCGACTCACCTTTACATGTGATCAAACAGGAGTTTAAAGATTGAATTATAGTTTAACGTAGATTATTTATTGTTTACTTATCTTTATATGTACAGTCAGTTACAAAGTCATGTATCCACTTTTTCATCTTACTGAGGATCGGATCGTGTGACCGTACACACAGACACAACTTGCAAAAGTAAAAGAAAATAATACACGGTGTTGATTAAATTTTAAAATTGTGCTTTGCAAAAGTATACTTAATTTTGTAATAAAATATTTAATAAAGGCACCCCACAATCATTAAACATCTCAGTGATTTTTCAGTTTGCCATACATTGTCCTGTTCTATAAAAAATCCTCCCACTACATTTGTGTGAGATTCCGCTTCTTACACGGATCATTACTATTTCTGATACGCACTGTATATCTACTACCTATTTATTATTTTTCACTTATTCGAAATATTTTTGTGCTTAAACATGCATATACATTAAGTAGTTGGGACAGTCTGAGAAAGCACTCAGGTTGATGTAAATAATAATGAACTAAATAAAATGGTTGCGCATCCCTGCTCGAGAACTTTACGACCACTACGTGACATAGTTACATTGTAATAGGTAATTTTTAGTTCAATCTTTTTTATGTGCAGTAAATGTTTAGCGCACCTGCTTCCCAAAGATTTAAAAAGTATGTTTTAGGGTATTGAAATCTGAACATAGAGCCCTCGGTCTCATGGTATAGATAGTGTCTTGTGTCTGTTTTTAATACATAATCTTTATGTATTTATAATGAAAACAAATAGGTACAAATAGCGAAAAATCGATAGATATCGTAATGGTGATAAAACAATTCAACGAATCAAAATCACTCAAATTCTTAATAAAACAATCCATGTCAACGTCAATGCAATGAAGTATGGTAGGGTATGTTTAGAACTTCGGAAATGGATCAGTTAACTTATTTCATGTGTAATCCTCGCGGTAACCGAAGAAAATATTATTTTTTCGTAAATTTTACTTGTTTAGTGCACAATTAGTGATTGTGCAATCTATGGCCTAGGGGAACTTTATGTGATGAACTGCTTATTAACTAACTAAATGAACTGCTTATTTTTCAAACAAAAAAGAATTGTTAAACAGAGATTTACAAATCGCACGAAAAAAGTTGATTCACCCAAATGTGACAGAGACAGACGCCAGAAATTAACGATCTTCAAAGTTCATCAAGCCTTCTGTCCAGGTAGTCCGTGTAATTTTGGAATTTAGTTCAGCACCTTGAAATGGCGTACATATAAATCCTTCAGTGGTGTCCACATAAATATTTAACGCCGAGAAATGTTGACGACACCTGTAGCCGTACCATGAGTTGGCAAGTCACTATAATATTACAAGGTTCTAAGTTGAAATTTTTTCAGCTTGAAATTGGAACATTGTCATAATAATATTAACATTAATCTGAGATTTAATCATCCCAAAAATTAAACAGAGCGCTACGTGGTGACAGCAATTAAGATTACGTATTTTGTCACGAGTTGAAGTATCACTGACCATTTATTTATTGATGATGATAGGCAGCAGCGTCATCATAGTTGACACATTACTGCGATCTCCAACCCGCTTGCCCGGCGTGGCGATTATGGACAATTATCTCCTATTGCGTCTATACGCATAGGCGGAGGCCTTTATCCACCGGTGGACTGATATAGTGTTGTGTTTCGGTTTGGGGGTAAGATAGCCGGTGTAATTACTGGCATAGATAGAGCCAATCCATCTAAGTCCTCAGGGTAAGCAGCGTATAGGCGATTTTTTCATCGCTATGTCTATGGGCCTCAGTTCCTGTTTTCCATGAGGTGGGCTGAGAAATCAGTTGTCTACCTGAGTCACATAAAATAATAGGCTTATAATGGAAATATAACATAGATCATTGTACTATGGCGACAAAGTAACGGTTACATTCGCGTTTACTCGATACTACGTTAAGCTGTACCCGTGCCATGTCTTTGTAAGTATCGGTAACGTGAGGCTTTATCCAATGCGTAAAGCAAGCCATCGCGCTCGCTCGCTCCAATATGTCATTGCGAGCGCGGTAGAATGAAAATGTATCATAAAAAAATGTATCCTTTACTTTCCAATTCATGGTACGGCTACAATGCTACAGTCTATCTCGTTCGCACTGATGAATTGGAGCAAGCGCGATAGACTACCCTCGTATCAAGTAAACGTTACTTACGAACTCATGGTACGTCTACTATTCTGTCGCTGTAGATCTGATGGCTTTGTGCCTAAATTAGTTTCTGGAGATAATCCGTATAATCTGTTACTACAAGGTAGGTTTAATTTATTAGGAGATCGTACTTTCATATAGGTCTCCTGAAATTATATCCAAACGGAACTAAAGTACAAGCTTACTCTATTATTTATTAAATGGTCTCAAGGTTTCGAAACCAGAGTCGGGTGCGTGGGCAAGCCTTGCCGTCTCCACAACTGGGTACACTGCTCAACAATTGCATGCTCAATTCTCTGAGAATTGCATTGGCTTTGAGATTGGGTAGCAAGGTGTGTAACGCGCATCGATGTATTTGTGGGTTGATGATGGTGGAGAAGGCCACTATGGGCTTAGTTTCTCTAGGCACCATGCGGTGAATGTAATTGTTCGTCTGGCTTTAGCAGCAGCGAAGGTTCTATGTGCCAGGACACATGGAACCTTCGCTGTTCGCTGAACACAGCCTCCACGTTTGCTATAGCTTAGTAGCTCGCGGTGAGACCAGTGCCGAAGCTCAATTAAGGCTTGTGATGTGGGTACCAAGCGACGATATATATAATAGATAGATACAAAAAAACATAGACGAGCAATTCTTTTTATTTTTGCCACTAAAATGAAATATGAAAATTTGGGTAAATTTTATACTATTTCTGCTCAGAATCACGAGCTGATTCCATTTCCGGCGAAAAAAAAACTGTCCCAAAAATTTCAAACATATTTCGAATATGTATGAAATTCTTGTGTTACCGCCATAGAAGGTGTATGGAAAATAGTAACACAATAGGAAAAAAATCATGGGACACTTTTTTTTTCGACGGAAATGGAATCGGCTTGTGATTCTGAGTAGAAATAGTATAAAATTTCATATTTAATTTTAGTGGCAAAAATAAAAAGAATTGCTCAGACAGCCATGAGCATGGAACAAATATTTGTGATAAATAAATACACAAATAATGCCCTCGCCGGGATTCGAACCCGGAACCTCCAGCTTCATAGGCAGGGTCACTACCGACTAGGCTACGGAGGCTGACAAACAGACACAGCTGAAATGACTCCCTTAATTGCACCGTGAAAGGGTAATCGTTTCCAAATCTTCAGTCGCCGTGAATATTTAATGCGGACGACACCTGCCATTGTAAATTGCTTTGTGCCCAAATTAGTTTCCGTGCGTTTGGGGTCTACCGGGAACTTCATCGTCGTATACAGGGTGTTCGTGATGATTTGCGTTAAATTGGACAGGGTGCTTAGGACATTAATAAAAGTTGCCTGGATCGTATATCGACTTTTGTTAAATAAATAAAAAATCAGTAGTACCTATATGAAATAGTGAGTGTGAAAAAAGATAAAAGTTAATCTCAGATGACAGAGGGCACACTACAAAATAAGTACCTACTGAGCATTAGGATGTAAAAACGTTTCTCCTTTTTCAATAAAGAGATATTATCAGAGGCTCTTACATAGAAAAAAAACCGAACTTTACTTTTCAATGGACTCTTAACTAACTTTACTCTCTAAATATTGAGCAGAATCGCGACTATAGAGACGAGATGGTGTGGAAAAGATGACGAAAAACGCATGTGATAAACTTTAGCTGTGTGGAATGAATTTTGTTTATAATCGCGACTAGGGAGAACAAATAATAGCATATAATAAATAATAAATATCTTGCGACATCTTACACAACGACAACGAATATCATGCCGCTTAAGACATTCCAACCGCGCGCTCCGCGCCGCGATAAGCAATGCATCTGGATTGAGTGGGAAGTTATTTAGTTGTACTTGTACCTACCTACTGTTATTTTTGTTTGTTCTGTAAAAGGTACATAAGTATTTAGACTAGATCTTGTCTTAAGCTACTTACGAGTATATGTTTTGCCAATAATAATAATATTATGTAACACAACATGCTACAATAATAGTGAACTGTTCGCGATCCAGCTATGCTATTCTCTTCTTCTTCTTCTTCTTTTAATTAAATGGCGGTCTGGCCAAACTAGTTGGCGCAATTTAGCCAATGTCCAGTGAGTGAGGCTGCTCCTGTGAACATAGAAGGACGACACAAACATATACCTACGCCCACACAGAACTTGGAAGCACTACACGATTTGTTATAACTAAGTAAAACAAAGGTTAGTGTTTAGTTCAAATGCAGACAGCATATGTGAAATAATCCGTTACACTATAAGAGTACTATAGCACAATATTATTTTTCTTCAGAAACCTAGCTAGAATCCGAAACATTTTTTTATTTTCGATTGAACAAAGTAGGGTAGAAGATTTAATAGGAAGCGGGAATTTTAGTTTTGTTAAGACAGAATACAAATTAAAACGAGGAGAATTGAGTGGACAGTTAAATAAAATATGATCCAATGTACCTACTTCCATATCACAATTGCACATGGGAGAATCTCTGCATTTGAAGCGATGTAAGAGTTCTGGCGAAGAATAGAAGCCTAAGCGAAGTCTAATAATGATGCTGGTATGCCTTTTTGAGAGGGACCGATTTTTGAAAAACCACGGTCTAGAGGGGATCGACGGTTGTATGTAAGAGTACGAGCATTTTTTGGAGGATTTCCATCGTGAGGACCATTGTCTAAACAGAGTTTTGGTCGGGATACAAGTCAAATCTGGAGGGAAAATTTTAAAATGGCTATCATCTCCGCGCAGAACAGCGTCTTTTGCGGCCAGGTCCGCTAGTTCGTTACCAACGATGCCACAGTGGCTCGGGATCCACCCTAGTGATATGTCTAAGTTAGCTGAATGGCATGAGAAAATAGAATTTTTAATTTGGGCTATCAAAAAACTGCGGGTACAATTCAAAAAAGGACGGGAGGAAATAGCCTGAATGGCACTTAGGCAATCTGAGAAAATAACACTTTTGGGTAAATTTTGGGAAAGAATATAGTTGATTGCCATCCATATGGCCAAGCATTCCCCTGTATACACTGAACATTCAGGGGGGAGTTTATATTTGAATGTAAGATTTAGGAAAGGACAAACCACCGCACAGCCAACACATCCCTGATCAGATAGTTTAGAGGCATCCGTATAAAATAAAATGTAATTTGGGAATTTTTCTGATGTAAATTGGAGGAAATCCAAATTTGCATGACGCGAGGTTTTGTCTATGCCGCAATCTGAGATAATAACAGGGGAGTGAATAAGTGCTTCGAATGGGATCAAATATAAGGGGAGAGAGGAATATCTTTGGATAGGGGCTCTTAGAGCTGAAATTTTCTCTAGGCTGAGAACTAGGTTAGGTCTAGACTTTTTGCGCCAATAAGGTTTAGAGTTACATAAATTTTGCAACAATTTCAATTTGGGGATGAGGGGGTGCGTTTTTAAAGAAATTATGCGAGATAAGAATCGATCTGCAAGGAGTCTCCGTCTGAGATCAAGAGGGGGGTCCACACATTCCACCTGGATAGCCTTTGTTGGGGAGTTTTTCATGCACCCTAATACAATTCTAAGGGCCTTTAATTGTATTTTGTCAAGAATTTTTAGGGCATCTTTTCTGCAAGGTTCGAATATGAAGGTGCCGAAATCTAGATGGGATCTAATAAGGGCGTTGTATAATAGTTTTTGGGAGTAAGGATGAGCACCCCACCAAACCCCTGAGAGGGCTCTGAGTAAATTAATGTTTTTTCACATTTTTTTGCTACATAATTTAGATGCTCAACTCCTTTAAGCTGGCGGTCAAAAATAACTCCTAAGAACTTCACTGAGTCTACTAGAGGGATTGATTCACCATCATATAGGAATAAACTTTGAGGTGGACGCTTGCTTCTGGAGAAGACAATGGCCGAACTTTTAACAGGAGAGAGAGAAAGACCATGAGATGTAAGCCAAGTTTGAAGAGAAGCAAGGGCTTTGTTAATTTTGTTTGTGGCCGTTTGTGGGGATTTATCATTGCAATAAATAACTAGATCATCGGCATACTGTAGAATCCTAGTGTGTAAGTTAACCGATTTGTCTAGATCCATTGTATATAAGTTATATAGGAGAGGACTGAGGACCGAACCCTGGGGTAAACCCTTCCATAGACGTCTCTTACCTATGATATTACCCTGCCATCTCAGCATAATTGTCCTTTCCAAGAGGAGGTTGGTAACAAAGCAAGCCACCTTTGAAGGAATTCCTATTTGCAACAACTTATTTTTAAGGACTGAGAGTATTACATTGTCATAAGCAGAGGAAATATCTAAGAATACAGCTGCAACACATTCCTCTCTGGAGAAAGCAAGTCTTAAGTCTGTTGACAGAATAGCGTGGCTATCGGAAACACCTTTACCCTTTCGGAAGCCAAATTGAAATCGAGATAGTAAGTTATTTTTTTCAATATACCAATCTAGTCGATTTTTCAGAAGGTGCTCAGTTATTTTACATAAAGTAGATGAGAGAGCAATGGGGCGATATGAAGACGCAAGATCTGCATTTTTGCCTGGTTTCAGAATGGGGATTACGTACTGTTCCTTCCAGGAGTTTGGGACAATGCCATTGTCGAAAAAGCAATTAATTAGGGATAAGAAACAAGAAACTGCCTCAGGACCGGCTTTAGAAATAAAAGAGTATACAGCACCATCAGGGCCTGGTGAGGAATCAACTAGACATTCTAGTACACATTGAAGTTCAGACAAAAAGAAGGGATTTGAAAGGAATTTATCTGAGGTATGGGGGAAAGAAGAGTCAAGCGAAGGAATTTCAGAAAGAGTTGGTGCATAAGGAGGAGCCAGTTTGGCAAGAAAGTCGTCAAGCCAAAGAGGGTTATTAGAAAATGATGAAATAGGCGCGGCTGAGGCAGAGGACCCCGCACGACGGAAAGCCCTAATTTTGTTCCAGACCAAGGTGGGATGAGTGGAGGGAGATACAGACTCACAAAAGTTATTCCATCCGTTTCTTTTTTTTTTTATAAGTACTTTCTTGCATTTAGCTTGCATTTGCTTATATAAAATAAAATTTTCATTAGTCATATTACTGCAATATTTTTTTTCCGCAATTTTGCGTTCTTTGACTACAGAGGTGCAATCTGAGTCCCACCAAGGGAGGGAGGGCAGTCGGTTTTTAGCTCCGCATTTTTTCAAAGGGATAGATTCCTCAGCTGAAGCCAGAACATAATTTTGGAAAAGGGAATAGACCTCGAGACAATTTGAAGACGATACAACAGGGAGATTGACAATTTTATTACTTATTAAGGAAGAAAACAGCGACCAGTCAGCTTTTAAAAGGTTAAATTTTTGAAGAGGAGAGCTAAGAGATGGCAGGGGGCAATCGGTAGAGAGAGAGATGGTGATAGGAAGATGATCACTTCCATAGGCCAATTGGGAGACATCCCAAATCGATACAGGAGCTAAGGCTGGAGAGCAAAAGGACAGGTCCATCGGCGACGGGTTCTGGGTCGGTGAGACTCGGCGAGTTGAGCGACCGTCGTTTAAGACGCAGAGGTTGTTTTGGTCTAGAAGTTCAACTATTTTACGACCCGAGGGGTCAGTGGAGAGGGAACCCCACAGGGGGCTATGGGAGTTGAAGTCACCTAAAACAAGAATAGGGGGAGGAATATTAGAGAGCAGAGACCAGAAAGACGAAATTAACCTAGGGGACGGGTGGGGGATATACACTGAGAGGACGGAGACATTTCCGACCCGAGCGGACGTCACAAACATCTGAGGATTATTTGGAAGGGAAATTTGTTGGAAATCTAGACCTTTTTTAACAAGAAGGGAGCACCCTGCAGATCCTGTAGGACAGTCCTGTCTGAGGCAGGTATAACCCTGTAAGCGAAATGGAGTGGATGGCTTTAGCCAAGTTTCAGAAAGAGCAATGACAGAAGGATTATAATAATTGCAAAGATAAAGTAAATCCGATTTATTCTTGTTAACACTTCTGATATTCCATTGTAGAATTGTAATGGCCATGTTACCCTTTAGGTAGAAGAGAGGAGAGAAGTTTCAAGTAATCAGCAACGTTGGGCGGTAATAGATTATTTTTCAACAAAAAGTCTACAGCTAGAGATACAAATGAAGAGATTATATGTACAATATTTGTTTCCGTGCTGAGGGGCCTCGATGGAGATGGCTCTTGAGGTTGGGGGCCTGGATTTTGGTTTTCATCAGACAGACAAACTCCATTGCCCGGAAGGGGCATGTTAAAACCGGAAATAATATCATTATGTGCCCTACGGTCATAACTGGGGGACAGAGGAGCGTGAGGCTTCCTCAGAGAAACAGTCGTTTTTTTATAGGAGATAGGAACCTGGGTGGTAGGGGGGGCCTGGACAGCAGTACTATAAAGTGGTTTAGATTTAGGGAGCCTTTTCTCAGCTTCAGAGTAGGATATACCTTCCTCTACCATCATAATTTTTATGTTTTTTTGCCTGTTAAACTCTATACAATTTTTGTCAGTTGCTAAGTGTCGACCTAGGCAGTGGAGGCACGAAACATTTCCTTCTTCAACATTACATTCAGTTGCCTCATGTGGCTGGGCACATTTGGCACATCGAGGACGAGAGCGGCAGTGGGCCTTAACGTGGCCAAAGCGAAGGCATTTGAAACACTGAATCGTGGGGAGGTTATACGGTTCCACCTCCAGTGAGCAATGAAATAGAAATAATCTTGTAGGGAGGGCCTGACCATCGAAGGTAACCACTACTTTTTCAGAAGGCATCCATTGGATTGCACCATCATTAGGGTCCTTAGTTTTGTAATTGATGCGGCGAGCCTTTACGGCTTTGCCGAAACCTTGAGGTGAGACTAGAAGGGGTGGGAGCTCCTCATTTGTGAAGTCCTTAGGAATGAATTTAACAACTCCTGTGCGTGTGATATGGAAAGTTGGGATAAACGCTTTATAGCCCTCAGCTAATTGAGCATTTAAAAAGGAATTGGCACTGTCAACAGTAAGAAATTCAACAGACATCTTGTTACGTCCAGCTTTCTTAACGCCACCTTCTTTGATACCCTTCACACCGCTAAGATAAAGTAGTTGGCCGAACTTTACTTGATTAAGATAGGTTTCTGAGGAGTCCTTAGTTACATGAACTACATATGGACCTATGTCTGACATCAGGTATTTGTTTCTGTGGGGGACAGAAGGGGATTTCACAGAACTGGTAGAAGTCATGGGGGGGTTATGCATATCGTCCATAGGGGACAGGGGATTTTGAGATGGTCCGGGCGAACCTCCCGCGGTTTCCTGCTCTGGAGTGCTTTGAAATTGAGAGAGAGGGAACTGCGATTCCTGAACGTAGGTGTCTGCGTTGTTGTCGTTCGAGTCCTCGTTCGGTATAACTAACTGTTTAGGACAGGGAGCTTCATCATCCGATTTTGAATCATTGCGGTCTCTTTTGAGAGGAGTTGATACTATCTCCATGTGAACGGCAGGGGACGGCGGATTCGTAAAAACTAAAGGGTCGTCCGGGGGTCTCCCGGGGTCAAAAGGGTTAGACGACGCCATGTCGTCACGGTTAAGGTGGCAAGTACTTCACATAGAAGTATTTGCCACCTTCCCCTCGTAATTCTACTTACCTGATGTTAGATATGGGTTGCACACACAATAGCGACAAATACAGCACCAACACAACACTAACTACCACGTAATTATATTTTTAAACGGGAAGAACGCTTTCCGACAATGTGCACTTTCCGGGGTTCACACGCGAAAAAAAAACATGCTATTCTCTTATTGACACATTCGACGCTGCGTTCGTCAACGAGCTCGATGTCGAGACAGCCTTGTCTAAAATCCTAGCTGTTTGATTTGACATTAGGGATCGAGGCTGTGAGCGAGGTTGTGGGCGAGTTCGTCGCTGTTTGCTGACAGCAAGGCGGTTTCCTTAGTGAATAACACTACAGGTGTACGATACAAACCCGAACAGGGTTTAACGTCACCTTAATCTTATACTTTGTAACGCTTTTCATGTAATAAAAAAAAAAAAATTCAAATAGACCTAGTCCCACGGTAAGCTCAATTAAGGCTTGTGATGTGGGTACCAAGCGACGATATATAATTATAATAGATAGATAAATACATAGACAACCATGACCAAGGAACAAATATTTGTGATAAATAAATACACAAACATCGATTCAAAATGCTAATTTAAAAAGTAATTAACTTTCTAAGAAAAAAGAATTGAGAAGCAATGTACCTACTTCAAAATGAATCGTTAATTTGCACTTGACAATAACAGATCGCAGCCACTCACAACCTTTGACAACTAAGCAGTACACGCGTTACATTGATCATTTGGAGGAAATAAAATTAATTGTACGGTAAATTTAATTATTTTTCAAATGTTAATACTTGAAAACGATTGCTAGTAATGCATATTATTACCCATTTTCGTAAAAGCCCGGGTCATGGAAACACACTGTATACATTTACGACATCACTATTTCGTTACCCTGTACTCGTGAGAAACAACTTTGAGATTCGACGCTCGCACCCCTCGACTCCGCGGTTGGTAGTGTGAGCAATCTGCTGTCACTGACAGCTTCCCATTTATAATTAACCGTGCTAGTGTTGCTCAATGCTTGGAGCATTCATTATAGGGTTACCACTTCACTTCAAGTTTGGTGAATTTTCGAGGTTCTCTAGTTAGATTGTCGGTTTTGGGAGAATGTTAATTACAATAAGCTGAATATATTTTATATATTTTAGCCTACATAAGCCACTGCAGGGCACAGGCCTCCTCTCATTGAGAGGGATTGGGCTATAGTCTCCACGCTGGCCCTAAGCGGGTTGGGAACTTCACATACACCTTTGAATTTCTTCAGGAATTTCTTCATGTATGCAGGTTTTCTCATAATGTTTTCTTCGCCGAAAGCTAAATGGTAAATATCATCTGAAATTCCGTATATAAGTTTCGGAAAAACTCATTGGTACGAGCCAGGATTTTAACCCACGACCTCCAGATTGAAAGTCAAACGTCTAAACCACTAAGCCACCACCGCTTTTTTATATCATATTTTTAACTCTATTATCTTTGACTTAATAATAAATTTTTCAGTTTTATACATCATTGTAGTTTTTAATACACTAAGAACAAAAAACTATTTTGAACATTTAGATAAAAAAAGGCTTTTAGGCTCTAGTGCGAGAAGTGACTCATTTTACGTCAGGTACAAAACTTTGGAGGGCCATCTGTACTAAAAAACGTCGTACGAGACACGTGCAAAAAGGAAATTCGTAACTCGTGTCGATTTAAAACACTCCCTATCGGCCGTGTTTTAAAGCATCGTAAAAATGTACTATTTCTTACCATTAGGACAATTAATAACCAACCAGAAAAATAATCAAGGGTTTTTAATGCTTTCCTACATTCCCATTTAGAAAGCATTAAACTATCCCTTGTGTTATTTTTCTTTCATAATAAATTAAAATATTTCTTAGCGAGATTATCAACTCTTTTTTAATAATTTAAAAATCTAACTGTATTTTTTTTATTGGAAAAATATCTCACATGAAAACATAAACTTATACTTCAGTACAAGTATTCAATATTTTATTTCCTACATTTTAGACGTATCGAAAAACAATTTCCAGATAAATTGCGACAGGTGTCGTCAACCATTCCACGCGTTTAAATATTCAAGTCGCAGACGGCCGAAACGTTTTCATGCTGTCAGGGGTACACTACCAAAAACTACGGTTTCCGATACCGAAGCAATTTGAAGCAGGGATAGACAATCTTATAGCCTGGCTTCGACATTTGGTCGAAGGCGACCGGCGGCGAGCGATCCATAAGTTGGAGCGAGAGGCCGGGTTAACCGACTAGGTTATTATTATTATTCCTACACTACATATCCCAATGTTGTGTGGATGTCATATTCTAGCAAGTGCTGTTACGTGAAATAAATTATGTATTAATTATGTATTCCTCTTTATTTATTATGTATCTCGGGTTAGGTGTTTTACAATAATATGATTATAAAAGTAAAATACAATACAACATACAAAAACGATACAAAACATATAAACACATTATAAAAAACTTAACCTAGAGGGCCGCCGGCAGCGGAGCGGGCCCAAGCTGCCGGTGGTTAGGGCTACAGGGAGAGGAACCGCCGGACTATGCGCGCCGTGTCCAGGATTACCGTCTTATTATTATTATTGTAGATAAGGGCTACAAAATTTGCCGCATCGACCGGTAGGGATCTTTGTGGCAGCCCTGTTTTATAGTTCATTATCATTACTAATACTCGTTGAGTCTAAGAAGTTCCAGATTCTTTGGGCTGTAATGTACTGCACCTCGTAAGGTGGAAGTACTTGCCTACCTAGGTGAATTATTCTTTTGTTTTAAGTTTCCTCTGATTCCTGGCAGAACCTGCATTTCGCTTCTTGTTTCTTACCCATTAGAAACATATGTTTATTCAACTTGCAGTGTCAAGTTAGAGTTCTGGCTACTGCACAGACTTTTATTTTTTGAGCCCTAGTTAAGTAGCTACGTAACCAACTAGGTTACGAAGGTTGACATTATCACACTGTTCCATACAAAAGCAGAATCAAAAAGAAAACGAATTTACATTTTTCGTATACTTCACTAGCCTTGCCTCAAAATCGACCTGTCAGAACCCTCTTTAGCCTGCAATGTCTGCATCCGTCAATAAAACAAATGTATTCAGATCATCAATAATTCTACGATCGTAAAACTGACCGGCCGTATTCCGGTTTTGCAGAGAATATCGTTTCTGGAAAAATAATTAATCATCATCAATTCAGCATTATTATACAGGATGTTATTTACTCACATTAAATAATTTACGGGTGAATATAAAGGTTACATTGAGCAACGTTTACTATGAGACTAGTCTCGAAATTACGAAAAAACAATTGACTTTTCCGTACAAAACATAAACTTTGGCAAGCCAATAAAAGGAAGTAGTTTTTTTTATATTTTAGATTGTTCAGGACGCAAGTCAATTACCACTTACGGCCAAGGGTGACGTAATAGTACATTGTGTATTAAGGGCGGTAAATAAGAAATTGTGAACGAGTGTGAAAGGAAAGCCCAAGCCGAAGGCGCGGGCATTACTTCACACGAGTTCATAATTCTTGTACCGCCTGTGGCACACACAATGTTTTTCATCACACCCTGCGAGGAAAAAAAAGTAAATAGAACAATATATTTTCATAAACCTACTCTAAAATGGTCTAAATCATTTCTCAAAATCAGGGATGACTTTAAACTCGAACACGTGAGGACCAAAGCACCGGGTGAGTTATGCTGCCCTGGTACTACAATTTACAATTATTAACAGAAATTACTACTGTGACGCAATGTTGTATGGAAATCCATGATAGGCGTAATGACGCACCAACGGCGCGCATTGGCGCACTTACCGAACAGATGAACAGTGTACTTAGTGTTTTTGACGCGCCGCTACATTCATAAACGCCTCTTATTTTAGAAAGCTGCTAACTATTATTTGTCCCTTTCGGTGTTAACAATGTGCCCATAAGAGCAAAATAGACAAACACTACTTAGCGACTTGTTAAGTAAGGTGACGTTTATAAAAACTGTGATTTCAGCGTAACGGGCTAGGCCTGCCAGCCCGGCAGCGTTGTACGACGCAACAATGAATTTAGTCTAAAGTGACACTTCAGCTAAGTATTCTACTGCCGTGCTAAGTAAAAAGGACGCATCTCCCATAGAACAACTATGAGAGATGCGTCTTTTTGAGTTAGCACGGCAGTCTAGTACTGACCGTCTCTGCGCTCGCACACGTAGTAGTTGCGCTCGGCGCAGGCGCGGTCGTTCCACCTGAAGGTGGCGGGCGGCGGCCGCGGGGGGAGGGAGCGGCGCGCTTCAACGCAGTCCTGTCGCCTTAGCCAAGTTGCCAATCGCTAACGCTTGGTAGCGTATCGTAGTTTTCCCTCTCTGTCACTCTTTTATATTAGTCCGACAAAGACAGTTAGCTGCCTTTCGCTTACGATTGACGATTAAGCGTTAGCGATTGGCAACTTGCCTAAGCACCCTGGCCTGACGTTACACTCTAGCAGAGGGTGTCATTAGTCATTACACGTTTTCGACGCGCCGCTACATACGCCAACAACTTCGCCTTACAACGCCTCTTAATTTAGCAAGCCGATTGTTTGTCCTTTTCTGTCTTAACAATATGCCCATAAAAGCGAAATGGACAAACACTACTTAGTGTATTTAGTGTTTTTGACGCGCCACTACATTCATAAGCACCTCTTATTTTAGAAAGCCGCTAACTATTATTTTGTCCTTTTCGGTGTCAATAATGTGCCCATAAGAGCCAAATAGACAAACACTACTTAGCGGCTTGTTAAGTTATGTCACGTTTATGAATAACGGGGTTAGCCTACAGTGGCACTTCCGCTTGGTGAATATTCGTTTATATGTATTTCGTCATTCTCGTCTCGGCAAGTATTCTTAGAAGAGATTACAGATTCTCTCTAGTACTGACCGTCTCTGCGCTCGCACACATAGTAGTTGCGCTCGGCGCAGGCGCGGTCGTTCCACCTGAAGGTCGCGGGCGGCGGCCGCGGGGGGAGGGAGCGGCGCGCTTCAACGCAATCCTGCCGCCGTAGCCAAGTTGCCAATCGCTAACGCTTAGTAGCGTATCGTAGTTTTCCCTCTCTGTCACTCTTTCATATTAGTGCGACGAAGACAGTTAGCTGCCTTTTGTTTACGATTGACGATTAAGCGTTAGCGATTTGCAACTTGTCTAAGCACCCTGGTCTCACGTTGCACTCTAGCAGAGAGTGTCACTACACGTTTCCGACGCGCCGCTAAATTCATAAACACCTCTTAACTTAGCAAGCCGCTAAATATTATTTGTCCCTTTCGTTCTCAACAATATGCCCATAAGAGCGAAATAGACAAACACTACTTAGCGGCTTGTTAAGTTAGGTGACGTTTATGAATAACGGGGTTAGTCTACAGTGGCACTTCCGCGCTGGGTGAATATTCGTTTTTATTTCATCATTCTCGTGTCAGCAAGTATTCTTACAAGAGATTACAGATTCGCTCTAGTACTGACCGTCTCTGCGCTCGCACACGTAGTAGTTGCGCTCGGCGCAGGCGCGGTCGTTCCACCTGAAGGTGGCGGGCGGCGGCCGCGGGGGGAGGGAGCGGCGCGCTTCAACGCAGTCCTGTCGCCTTAGTCAAGTTGCCAATCGCTAACGCTCAGTAGCGTATCGTAGTTTTCCCTCTCTGTCACTCTCTCATATTAGTGCGACGAAGACAGTTAGCTGCCTTTCGTTTACGATTGACGATTAGCGATTGGCAACTTGTCTAATTACCCTGGCCTGACGTTACACTCTAGCAGGGGTGTGTCACTACACGTTTCTAAAGCGCCGCTACATTCATAAACGCCTCTTAACTTAGCAAGCCGCTAAGTATTGTTTGTCCCTTTCGGTGTCAACAATGTGCCCATAAGAGCAAAATAGACAAACACTACTTTGCGGCTTTTTAAGGTAGGTGATGTTTATGAATAACGGGGTTAGCCTACAGTGGCACTTTCGCTGGGTGAATATTCGTTTTTATTTCATAATTCTCGTGTTGGCAAGTATTCTTACAAGAGATTACAGATACTCTCTAGTACTGACCGTCTCTGCGCTCGCACACGTAGTAGTTGCGCTCGGCGCAGGCGCGGTCGTTCCACCTGAAGGTCGCGGGCGGCGGCCGCGGGGGGAGGGAGCGGCGCGCTTCAACGCAGTCCTGTCGCCTTAGCCAAGTTGCCAATCGCTAACGCTTAGTAGCGTATCGTAGTTTTCCCTCTCTGTCACTCTTTCATATTAGTGCGACAAAAACAGTTAGCTGCCGTTTGTTTACGATTGACGATTAAGCGTTAGCGATTGGCAACTTGTCTAATCACCCTGGTCTCACGTTGCACTCTAGCAGAGAGTATCACTACACGTTTTCAACGCGCCGCTACATTCATAAACGCCTCTTAACTTACCAAGCTGCTAAGTATTATTTGTCCCTTTCGTTCTTAACAATATGCCCCATAAAAGCGAAATGGACAAACACTACTTAGCGGCTTGTTAAGTAAGGTGACGTTTATGAATAACGGGGTTAGTCTACAGTGGCACTTCCGTTGGGTGAATAATCGTTTTTATTTCATCATTCTCGTCTCAGCAAGTATTTACAAGAGATTACAGATTCGCTCTAGTACTGACCGTCTCTGCGCTCGCACACGTAGTAGTTGCGCTCGGCGCAGGCGCGGTCGTTCCACCTGAAGGTGGCGGGCGGCGGCCGCGGGGGGAGGGAGCGGCGCGCTTCAACGCAGTCCTGCCCTGACGTTCCGTCGTCGTTTGGCTGAGAGGCATGCTTGCGCCATCCGGGGAACCAATCTGTGGACAATATTTTTTATTAGACTTCTCAATTGCTCAATGTTTAACGTACGTCAATGTCCAGCAGTGAACTTAGATAGGCATGGATGTATGTATTTGCGTACCTTTTTGACCTTTATGACATAGTGATAAGAGTGAAAAGTTACGAGAATCGATTTCTTTGACTGTACATAGTGTACATACACGGAGAAATTTTAGTGGTTGTTCTCCGCTTAGTGTTTAGTAGCGTCTTCCGTATAGGAAAAAGGCAGAAGATTTTTTTTCCTGGCTAAAATATTTTGGATTTCTATAATTAAAAAAAAATTCACGTGAAATTAAGAATTACCTCTATAACCTAATTAGAAAACGATACTGAACACGTTCTTAAACGGAGTATAACCACTAAAATTTCACCTTATATGTACCTACAGTGAAGGAAATCAATTCACGTAACTTTTTCACTCTTATCACTATGACATAAAGGTCAAAAAGGTACGCAAATACATATATCCGTCTGCCTAAACAAAACAAAATTATTCATACAAATTATAAATAATTTATCGCCCGTATTAGATTTACACACGGTAGTTGAGTAACGAGCTCGATATAAATGTTTACATATTATAGTTTTGTGTACGTAATCGTAATTCAAGCATCATAGTATTAAATATATATTTCAAATAAAATACGACCCACATTACGCTCACAAGGCATGAAACGATACCAGAGAATAAATTGGACATCAAAAAAAGGTTTACGTTCTCTGTAATTAATTAAAAAAAGCTAGGCACCGTAAATTGATAATTCATTTGCAAAGGACATCAGGGGTGGACAACATTTGGTTTTAATAATAAAACGCTAAACAAAAGGTTTTTGATGTAGGTTCGCATTGTCTTGCAAAATTGGTAAAAAGTAAAAACTCTCTTCAATAATTCATGAGCTGTATTTATTATAAATTTTTAAGAAATTATGTACATTATACTTGTTTTGTTCATGAAAAAACATTCATATAATAATTTAACGAGTAAGGCTAAGTAGGTACAAAGACACGTATCCACTTTTTCACCCCATTCAAATGCAGAAAGGTCTATCTACTATACATTCATACCTTTATAATACTTTTATAATATATACACTCTTAGCGATAAGACCACCTAAATCTGTTTTGATTTTTTTTGTAATCTTATTTGGTAAACTACATAAACGATAAAAAAATATACAATAATAATATTAGTTACAATGAATGTTGTTGCCTCGAAACTTTTTTTACAAGGGGGTTTAAGGTTAACACATTGAACGCGGGGAACTCCCGAGGGGAGTTCTCTGTGGTAGGTCCATTTTTTCTACAAAGCGGAAAAATCACGGGATTGGCTACGAGCGTAGCGCGTAGCACTCGTCCGCAATGAAAGTGTTAAAGTTATGAAAAAAGTATACGAAACATTTCGATAGTTAGATTTTAACAGACAAATCTGTCTACCGAAAATGTAAGTTAAAACGAACATTTTGTGAAGGTACCCACTCTACGAAATCAACGAATTTGGACGAATTATGATTCGTGTAACGAACGAATTTTGTAGAGTGGCGATAGAATGAGCATTCGCTCATTTGGTGTAAACCTGCGACTATATACAGGGTGTAAATCTAATACGGGCGAAGCTCTTAACAGGTGTTGGTTTACGACATAATAAGTATATTCAAATAACTTTTACTTAAAATCAGAGCAACAAATTTTTCCATACAAAATTATTCGGCGCGCAATGTAGAGCAACATACGCGAGTTAAGCACTCGTTGACAGTTAATTTCAAAAGCAGATGACATAACTGACATATCAACAATAACAAATGTTCGTACCTACATTGCTGCTCCGATAATCGTAAAAAAATTCTATGGGGTCATAATTAAGAGTAACTTAAAAAGAAACTTGTAATCCATGATTACATTAATGAATCCCATGCCTGGTTTAATTGATCGCCCGTATTAGATTTACACACTGTATAACTAGGACATCTAACGCCAGCTCAAAAATGCCCAAACCAATTGTTCAATTGTGCCAAGATTGGCAGGACATAACGCTTTTCTTAACACCGCGCATATGTTGACGCAACTTTGACAAATGTTTATAGAATATAGCCAATTAAAACTTTGATGGACTAATCATAGGTGACTATTTTTAAATGGCGGCTTAAGTTTTTATAGGTTGATATTGAAATTCATTACCGTGACGCGTTGAAGAGGGGGTGACACTTGTTAACTAAAATTCAGGACCGTTTTTGGAAGGCAATTTAGTATGGCGTGCGGCTTCCATCTTTTATATGTTCGTAGATGTAAACCCAACTTGATACGACTTCTGTTAGTTGAACAGTTCCTGTCAGTTAAAAGTCCAACGCTGTTGTGACAGCCCGCAAAACCGTCATATTAAACAAAAATTCACTCCAAGTTAGTTTCCGCGGCCACGCCGGAATCCCGCAAATTCCGAACAAGCCCGCAAGCCCCAACTTGGCGGCCGCTCTTCACGCCGGGAGTTGCGGGGTTAATCCGGACAAAGGGTTATTATGAACTTTGCTGGAAAAAGGCTTTGTATGGGCGCTAGTTTAATTATAATAGTTTTTTAACGTTGAATAGGGACGCATTCGTAAATGTCAGTCGTAACAGTCATTACCATCATCATCATCATATCAGCCGAAAGACGTCCTCTGCTGAACATAGGCCTCCCCCAAAGATTGCCACAATGACCGGTCCTGTGCCACCCGCATCCAGCGGACTCCTGCGACCTTCACCAGGTCATCAGTCCACCTTGTGGGGGGGCTACCCACGCTGCGCCTTCCGGTACGTGGCCGCCACTCGAGAAACTTCCCGCCCCAATGGCCATCGGTTCTACGCGCAATGTGCCACGCCAATCTAAATTAACAGTATTTGAAACGTGATTATTTCCATGCATTATTATGGTCACATGACATACCGCTTATCGTATACGATTGTATAATGTCACCTTGACTAGGCATGCTGAACTCCTTGTTTGGTTTTTATTTAGACGTAGTTATGCAAAAGGGATCCAATCTACATGAACTCATTACTAGACCCCGGTATCGGAGGTGCAAAATGATAGCTGTCAAGTTCTTACTTAGAGATAGGTAAACACATTTTGTGATGTCGATATCGATACTCGATTTTTTGTACAATTATTTTTTTTATGTAGGTACATTGGCGTTCAGAATTGCATGGACAATTTATGAATGAATTCATTCATAAACTGTCCATGCAATTTTGAACCCTACTGTACAAGGACCATTTATTTGTATACCATTTTTCGGGATCTATGATAATAATTAACATTTAATACTCATTTTTTGGAAAAAAAAATTTTTATGTACAAAGACCATTTATTTGTATCCTTGATTTTGGGATCTATGATAATAATTAACATTTAATATATAAATCATTACTATTACAATACAAATCTCTGGTTGCTATTACATTTATTATGTTTCGAGTTGCACAACATTGAATAAAAACTTTTGAGATGTTAAATCACATCATCAGCCTATGATAGTCCACTGCTGGACGTAGGCCTCTCCTATTAATTATGCGCAATGCGCATAGACGCATTAGGAGGTAAATGCCCATAATCACCACGCTGGGCAAGCGGATTGGCGATCACAGTAATGTGTCCACTATGATGACGCTGCTGCCCATCATCAATCTTTTATCAAATAATGGTCAGTGACACTTCAATCCTTTAGTCGACTCTTACGACACCCGCAGGAGGAGTTGGGAGTTGAAGAGATATTAAATACTTATAATAAATTATTTATGTCAATAGATAGTCAAAGTCATCTTCAGTGGTCGGATATCCCGGTGCAACAAGGGGTGAATGACTTCAAACATTAGACTAATATGGATATACCACGGGATTCCACAAAATTACATCCAGTAAAGTTTAGTAATATTTTGTAACGCAAAATAAGTGCATGTACATACAAGCGTTTATTATTATGCGAATTCGAAAATTATTTTAAAAGATAGGTTATAAATTTTGTTTAATATGGACCTTAGTACCAAATAGCCTTTTTGTATGAATATCCTTAAATAAAAGAGTTTAGCTTTAAAAATAGAAGCTTTTTACTAAGGCACAATAGGTTCCAATTCTAGAAATTGCGAACGTAAAAATCAGAAATATCATATAATAAACGATTATTTTAATCCGTGATCAGGATTAAAACAATATCCATACCCAGCCTAAATTAAACATTTTTGGTTTGGTCTCCCGCAGATACCTCAAAATTTTATTAATTTAAAGTTAAAGAAAAATTGTATCCAATAACCACTGAATGGTACATGGTCTTCCTGAGGTCATCAATTACTAAGTTAGAAAAAATATACCTGGTTACGGATTAAACATCCTCGTGTATGTAACATAAAATCAAACATTTTTAAGCATGAAGACTTGACACACCTATGCAGATACATTAGAGTAAATAATATATGTATTTTATGAAAGAATTACGGCTTACTAGGTTCTATAAAGTTAAAATAGCATATAATTATTTTCTCTAGATTCTCTATTTTCAATCGATTCCTTTCCACATCTAAAATCCATTTGTACGCCGAAAAAGTCCTTTCCACTCCTACGGATGTCAGTGGAGCAAATATGTAAAGAGACACTTCATCAAGTGCGGTATTATTTTGAAATTTGGTCTACATATTCTCTAATGTCATCCAAATCTGGATTTCGTGCCATTACTGTTTCTAATTTAATCTGTGTAGCCATATTCAATACTTTTGTAAAGGGGTGTTTTCACAAACCGTTGTTCAAAACATTTTTTTTTTATTCGGACAAGTTTGGGATTGTTCGACTTAGGATCACGAGCTCTTTCAATCCTACTAGGAGAAAAAAAGTGTACAAAAATGTTTTTTTTTTCTATTACGCTATCATTTTTATAGACTTTGTATGGCAATAGCGTAATGGAAGAAAATTACGAAAATTGTGGGACAGTTTTTTTCACCTATCAGAATTAAAAGAGCTCGTGATCCTGAGTCGAACAAGCCCAAACTTGTCCGAATCATCGCACCGCTCGCCACCGACTGGGCGCTCATCCTCACACCTTGCAACCTAAATGGTCGCGCACCGTGCGGCTTCAGAGGAACTTCCTCCCGCGGACGGTCCGTCTGTGGAATGAGCTCCCTGCAGAGGTTTTCCCGTTGGACTACAGTATGGGGTTCTTCAAAAGAGGAGTGTACAAGTTCTTATTGGGTCGGCAACGCGCATGTGACACCCCTGGGGTTGCAGGCGCCTATAGGCTACGGTGACTGCTTTCCATCAGGCGGGCCGTATGCTTGTTTGCCACCGACGCGGTATAAAAAAATAAAATAAAAAAAAGTGTTTTGAACAACGGTTCGTGAAAACGCCCAAAGATTTCGTTTATGTTCGCAATTTGAGCTGCCTTTTTAAGTATACCTATATATCTATTTTTTTTCTACCCGGGAATTTAGGCCATATCCATATTAACTTTTCTACTTGGTATCCCCTGGTGTTGCACCGGGATATCCGACCACTGGTCATCTTACAGCGATGTCTTCGATTATTTAGCCGTGTTTACGAGTCTATTCGCCTAAAATGTTTTATACAATAGAAAGTGGAGTCACTGAACACCCTGAACTTCAAAAATGAATGAAAAACATTTAATATACAATTTGCATAATACACATCATTTCCAGATGTTGGAATATAAAAAAAGCACATGGAGTCGAATTGCCATCACGAGAAAATCAACAATGTATGTTCTACTAATATTGATTATTTAATAAAGGATATTACATTCCAATATTTGAAATCTTGCATATCTTGCATTGCAACTCAATCTTGTATGAAAACACTCATAAAAAAAGAAAAAAAATTAAAACCAATTAAACTGTAACCGAGATCTGCTTAAGTTTTTCGTCAGTTGTACTGCCGTGCAATTCCTAAACCACAGTAACTGCCAATTTTCCGATTTTTGGTTTATTGGTGATCTATAATCAGCAAATCAAAACGCATAATCCCAATCGATCGGTTTTTAATTTGGAAAACTGGAACATGTAAACACGAAACCCCAAAAGCAGTAAGTGAGTAGTTTTTCCTGCACAATGCAATATAAAACGCAGTAAAATGGTCAACGGCTACGGTTTTTGGGCTGATACTGACTAAAACGCAGTACATTAGTAGATTTTCATGATTTTTAGGATGTAAACTCATAGTATCTCGTTTATAAAGAAACTAATTAAAACACAGTGTACAATTTTTATGCTAAAAGTGTTGTACTGCGTTTCCA